>DF358922.1:15327-45577 GCA_000787875.1 Solanum virginianum | reverse complement strand
GGGGGGGGGGGGATTCTCGAACGCAGACAAGGATCCAATGAATTTGAAAGAATTGAATGCAACCCGAATTGATTTGAGAGAGATTTTGTCAAATTTTTTTTTATTTTATATGTTTTATATAATCAAAATAAAGAAAAATATAATTTAATTAAATACTAAAATATTGAAAAAGAACAAATAAACGTAAAACTTAGTAATAGTTGGACCGCGTTGGATTTTTTTTTAATTTTATATGTTTTATATAATCAAAATAAAGAAAAATATAATTTAATTAAATACTAAAATATTGAAAAAGAACAAATAGCGTAAGTAAAACTTAATAAAAGTTGGATCGGTTGGGTCTTGACTTGCTCTATTACCCATTACTCAATCTGTTTTCACCAAACTCATTTTAACCTAAGCATATTTGGGTTGAGTTGGGTCTTGACTTGTTTGTTGTCTTGACCCATTATGACCCGCTCAAATTTGACTCAACCCGTCCAATTGTTACCCCTAATTTTGACGCCATAATCCAGGAAAAAACAGCCGACTGAATCGGTTATTTTAGAGCCAAATTTAGAAAAATGGGAATGCCGACAGATGTGATCAATTTATTATTTAAAATAATCCTAAATAAATCGATTGACGATCAATTTTTGTTTAAATCTTCAGTCAACTTGTTCAAAAAATTGATTTAACTACTAACACATGATCGATAATTTAAATTTTTTAACCTAGGTGGCCTTCTAAGCACATTGTCTCTTTTTATTCCTACGATCAATTTTGTGTGATTATGTCATTATCTTAATTATATTTTCTTCTCATTTTATTTTATTTATTATTTAATAAATCTATTTTATCGTCTACCCTATCTTTTTATAATAACTTTATCATGTATCCAGGGGCGGAACCACGTATTACGTATTGAATGCTCGAGCACCCATTAATCCCAATGAAAACTTTGCATATATATATATATATATATATATATATATATATATATATAGCAAATATTGAAAAATTGATATAATCTTTTCTTGAGCAGCCATTGACCAAAAGCTCAAGTAAGTGTGTTGGTTCTCAGCCTAAAGTTAAAGTGCATGATGAGGTTGTGGTGAAGGTTTGTATCTTGGTAAAAATAATCCATTTTTACTCTTCCTTTTTACTTTTTCATTGCTACTAGGAGTATTTGTTTATTTTTTTTCAATTTATTATTTCTACACTTCTTTATTTTTAGTATTTTGTTAATTTATTTAGACTTCGTTTGACTTGGCTAAAAAAAATAGTTTTTTTAAAAAGTATTTTAGAAGTATTTTTTAAAGTGTTGAAATTTATTTGAAAAATAAACAACCATATATTTGGATAAAATTGTTGTAGCTGAAAAAAATTATTGATGTGTTTGGCACATAAGTGCTGTTAAACAGCTTTTTAATTAATGCCTGAAATACCCTTCAAGTTGTTAACACTATAAAAACTTATTACTTTAAGATTTTTCTGCTTAAAAGAATAAAATAAAGTAAAATAAATTTATATGTTAATTCAATATCAATAAAAACTTATTATTTAAGTAAATTTTATATAGACAATTTAAGATTAAATTTTTGCAGTACCCAATTCTTTAAATAAGAAGAAAAATTGGACTAGTAACAATTTTGCAGTAAAAACTAATGAAAAAATAAAAGAAATAGTGAAACTTACATTAATGACAACGGAGGAAGAAAAGCCAAACTTTGTGAAGAGAGAGCGCAGCGAGAAGAGTGTTGAGTTGTGGTTTGAATTGAAATAATGAGAAAGGATATTTTTGAAAAATATAAAAAAATATTTAGGGTAAAAAGGTAATTTTTTTTTGTCAAACTATAACAACTTTTAAGCTAAAAAATAAAAAGTTTGGGGGTGCTGCTTTTAACTTTTAACTTATTTTAAACAAATTTAAACTTTTTTTAAGTTGATTTGAAAATTATCAAACACTTTTATAAGTTAAAAAGAGCTTAAAAGTATGTTTGACCAACTTTTAAACTAAGTCAAACATGCTCTTACTAACTAACTTCTAAAAATATTAAGCTTTTAGAAGGAAACATTTCTTGGCAAGTAATTTTATATTAAAGGAAGTGAGCCCCCATGACCTTCTAATCTTGGATCTGCCGCTGCATGTATCCTAAAATTTCAAATAGGTTTGTCGTTTAAATTATAAATATGTGATGCTGTGTCATGATGGAAAATGATGCAAATATTACATTAATTAAAACAATATAGTACAGTATAATACAATATAGTACAGTATAATACAATATAATACATTATGAAATAGTAAATAACTATCATCCAAACAAAGTGTTAAAAAGAAGCACTACTGCATCAAGGACAACCATTAAATCGATTGTACAAGCAATCAGGCACAGTTTGTGCCAAATCCAATTCTTTCCCCTTCCAAATCATAAAGCACATTCAATCCACGTTGTTGAACGCTACCAATAATGGTCTTGCTTCCTCTTGCAGCAAAAGCCAAGCACATTATTGACCCATTACCATCATGTGGAGTCCATATAGTTCCATATTTTGACAAAGTCACATCGATAGTACTTGTTTTTCCAAAATGAAATTGAATGTCCGGTAAAACCACTTGACTGTGTACCTCTACATTGTAGCAAGTGTCCATTAGATCATCGACCTTTTCTTCTATTAATGTATAACTCAACATTGACTGCCTAAAAGCAGCACGAAGTGCAGAATATACTACTTCTGGCAATCGAGTAATCACCGTTCCACTGTCTATAATTGTTTTTTGAGAGGTGAATATTGTCGATGGTACGTTGAGTTTATTTCCGCCTACACTTATACCCACTAAATCAACATAGTAATAAACTGGATTGTCCCCTTTTAACAATGGCGTAAATTGATTTGAACAAGCATTAGATTTTGCCCTGGCTTCATTCCCAAAATATAAATTTCCCTCGACATTACTTGTCAATGGGATTAAATAACTGAACATGTGCATTGAAGCAATTTGAGACGTTACAGAGGACTCTCCTCTGCCAAGTCCAAGTATTCCAGATGCATCATCAAATTCACCGTCAATTTCTTGGCCACAAACAAATCGAAATTTCGTTATTACACCAAGATCCTGGTCATCTCCGGTGAGAGTATCACATCCCCAAATGCCATTTACAGACGAGTTATCGCCATAACCAACATCAAATGAACCATTACACAAACTAGTATCATTTGTATATGTCGATGATTTTAAGGGATCATAGAGAGGATCGTTTGGTTTGCAACCTTTGGTGCAGGATTTGCAGCGCACCCAAGTTGATTTACTGCCAGTATCCACCATTAAGTAAAAGTCTTGTCGCGGTGTGCCAAGACCTATCTTTACGGTATAGTCACCGTGATCATGGTTACCTTCATTTTTAAAGGGAACAATTGGAGTTTTAAGTTGCTCGGAATCGGATGTTAGAGTTTTGGCATTCGGATAGCAAGGTCCATGTCTTGACACGATCTCCAATTTCTTCGATCCAATTGCTGGACCTATAAGCAAATTCAATACATTAAAAATGTGAAATAGTAAATAGGTGAATTTTTGCAGGGGGTCAAAAAGTGGATCGGGTTGGGTCTTGACCCACTCTATAATCCATTACTCAACCTATTTTGACCCAAGCAAATTTAGATTGGGTTGGGTCTTGACTCGTTTTTGTTGTCTTGATCCATTGTAACCCATCAAATTTGACCTAACCCATCATTTGCCACCCCTAACTACATACGTAATGGTAAAGTAACTCATCTTTTTCGTTGTTTTTTACTTGACATAAAATTTTAAAAAATAAAAAAAATTTTGAATCTTATACTCTTAAACTAAAGATATGTAGAATTGATTAAAATATCCTTTCATTTTAATTTTTCAGATGGTCTAACTATGATTTTTTTTTCTCTCCAAAAGGTTATTCAATCTATTGTACTTGAATTTTTCATTAAAATTTGCTAAAATGAAATTTTTATTTAAAACCAAAATTTTAATAAATAAAAAGATGTCTACTTAAACTAAATGATGCTGCAAGAAGACTAAATACACTCACCTAGAGGACTAGGGGGATTACACATACATTTTTTCGATAATGCAAACGGGACACATGCCGACCCTAATTGAAGAATAATTTAGTAATGATAGAAATAATTTTACCTGAGGCAGACTTCTGGCAGTATGGTTTTGGGAGCAATGAGCTGACATTAACCGCCTGATAGTGGGGTGGCACCGGGAGATTTTGTCCAAGAATAGGCACTATTAGGCCATAACCAAAATACAACAAAAACAAAATAAGTTTATTCATCCAAGCCGTAGAATCAATATCAAAATAAAACTTTGATTTTATTTTCTGTTATGCTTCTTCACTCTAACATCGATCAACCTACTATATTTATACAAGTTAAGGAGAAGAGGTCAACACTATAGGAGACGACTTCAAGTCTTCGCCATTACTCCTTCCGCTCGTCCAATTTATACAATGTGGAGAATCGAACCTTCACCAATAAAGTGAAAGTTTAGGTAGTCAACTAACTCAGCTACTAAGATTTTCCGTGCTATTCAAATTTCAAGTATTAAAAACACCGACATGAATTATTAGTTTCATCTCTGAACTATTAATAGTGTTATAGCTTAACTAAAATATACCCCTAATTTTGTAACAAGAGTGAAATACAATCCTAAATTCTTGTTAAGTTAAGGGGTATTTTTAAAACTTGTGATAGAGATCGGCGGTGTATTTTAGTTTAGTTAGTCAAGTAGAAGGGTGTTTTTAAGACTGACAATAGTTTAGGAATGAAAGTAAAAGTTGGGTCAAGTTTAAATGTGTTTTTGATATTTTTCTCTTTTATATAATGAAAGTCAGGAATGAAAATTTTAATCTTCTAAAAAAAATTAATTAGATATAATATACTATAAGTCACAATATAGTTAATTGTTCAAAATATTTATATGGCAAATGAAAAAATCTTTGGCAAATGAAAAAATCTTCAAACAAAAATTTATTTTATCCTCTAAAATCGAAAAAAAAATCACGTAAACTGAAACAAATAAAATATTTTCTTTCTTTCTTATTTTTCTTTCTTATTAATTGTTTTTTAGTTTATAGTCTTAGTGTCATCCATTATTGACCATTCTTCAATCGTCTTCAAGGTGGTGGGGAGAGGAGGAACTTCTTTGGAAAATTACTTTAAAACTTTGAACGCTATATTTGTCAAATATGAGGTTTATCACCCAAAATAACATGGCTTAATACATCGATTAATAGTCTCTTAGCTTAGCAGTAAATTTTATTTAAATATTTTAATCGAGGATATAAACACATATAAAGTGTTTTTATAAAGAGCATTTTCAATTCAAATTTTGAAAAAATATTTACGCATATTCTGAAATGTTCAGTGCATGAATAAATCAAGTGCATATATACTAAATCATTTTTTTAAATTAAATCAATTCACAAGAATATTGACAAATAGAAAATAAATATTAAAATATTTGTGTTACGTAAATTGTATACATCAACCGATAGACGAGAGAACATTTATTAGCCCAATTAAAATGGAAGACCAGGTCAGTCTACTAGTAGTCCAAAATCCAAATCAATAGGGTCTATTTGTCTAATTTCCAAGTGGAAATTTGCCATTTTATTATATTTAAAATTCACCTATTCTTTTAATTATTAAACTACGAATTTACTTTCGAAATTATTAAACGAATCATAGAAAGTGAAACAAAAGAAATAATATGAAGGTTACATTATTCCCTGAGGCATCCTTCATTACATTGATGGAAACCTGAATTTTAACTGATTGTTTGGTTTAAAATAAGAATGTTACAAGAGTATAATTTGAGATTAAAGTTTCAGTAATTTATTTCACCTTGTATATGTGATAAATTAATCTGAATAATCAATTCAGTCTTTGAACCAAACGGTCCTAACATCTCTGTGATTAGTCCTCGACATAATCATTTAAATAAAGTTTTTATCTACATGAATATTAAAATATATTGAAAAATAAATATATAATTAAGTAAATATCTTAATATTCGTAATATGGAACGTTTGATGACCCAATTATAATTGAAGAGTGAAGACTAGGTCAATTTCCAGTAATAATCAAAGTTTTTTTTTTTTTTTGAAACGTCAATTTAAATGGTAGAATTTTCCCCCTTTACAATTCTACATATATGTTAATTTATGTCCTTCTCTTTCCTTGAGGATGTTATGTTTTTAAATACGTTTGCGTAGCATTGAGGGAAGTTTTCAATGGGCCAGGTTGTTTGGTTTGTGAAACAATTACAATGGCATTATTATGTGAGAATTATATGCAAGATTATTCAGTTTTTATACTTTTAATTTATTGATAGATTTGTTTATTGGATTGGAAATTAAATGAAATATATAGGGTATAATATGATATATGTATTTTGTTGCACAATCGATGAATTTGTATTTTTAATTTTAACTTAGGCTTTTGGTAGAAGGGCTTTGGAGAAGGATATGTGTGTGTATCTACATATCTACACACACACATATATATGTATGTATAGATATGTGCACACACATATATATACACACACACATATATATACATTATATATATATATATATAATGTCGGGTTGGTTTGGCCTCGGGTTGGTTTTTTTCAATCAAAACCATACCAGCCCAAATATAGTCGGGTTTTTTTCGTCAACACCAAACCAAGTCAAGTCGAACCACTAGTTGAATTTTTTTTTTTGGTCGGGTTGACTTGATTTGCGGTTTGGTTCGGTTTTTGATTTGATTTTATTCACCCCTACTGAATAGCGATGAATAATATTGAGTTAAAAATTTAATATATTATAAATTCAGAGAAAAAATTTGACTAGTGATTTAGTTTGATATTGAAAAAAAATATTCAACTATTTTTGGATTAATTTGACTTTAATTTAAAATAATCAATTTGAGATCAAATTAACCCAAAAGAATTAGATGGGCTAAAATAAAGAATCCAAACTCCTAAGTGTCTCAAGCCAGGGTATAATATCAATCAGTAGAAATTTTTACAACTTTCAAACTCACTCTGATGACTCTCAATTATACTATTTTCTTTGTCCTATTTTAATTGAATTTGTGAGGTAATACATATATATTAAGAAAAATATTTAAAGATAAAATTTATACCATATTTTTCATTATTGCAATTTATAAATCATAAATATTAGAGTCATTAATATGAGCTAGGCCCGTTGGGCCAGCCTGGCCTAACCCGTGATTTCGTAGGGTTGGGCTATAATTTTTTGGGCACATTTAAAAAATAAACTTTTTAGTCAGGCCTGAATAAGCCTATATATTTGTGAGACTTTTGCAATATAGGTTGGAAGTGTCTAGAGGTGAAAGGTGTCCCAATGACATATATCAGAGAGATTAAGGACATGTACGATGGAGCCAAAACTCGGGTAAGAACAGTGGGAGGAGATTCAGAGTATTTTCCTGTTGAGATGGGACTCCATCAAGGATCTGTGTTGAGCCCTTTCTTGTTTGCCTTGATGATGGATGAGCTGACGCGATCTATCCAGGGGAAGGTACCATGGTGTATGCTGTTTGCAGATGACATAGTACTGATTGATGAGATTCGGACTAAAGTTAATGATACGTTGAGATGAGGATGTTGAAATGGATGTGTGGTCATACCAGGAGTGACAAGGTTAGGAATGAGACCATTTGGGAGAAGCTAGAGGTGGCTCCGGTGACTGATAAGATGAGGGAAGCGAGACTGCGATGGTTTGGACATGTGTAAAGAAGGAGTACCGATGCTCCTGTCAGGAGGTGCGAGAGGTTGATTTTAGGAGCTACACAAAGGGGTAGAGGTAGACCAAAGAAGTACTGGGGGGAGGTGATCAGACATGATATGGCGGAACTTGATCTCACTGAAGACATGACCCTAGATAGAAAGAAGTGGAGGTTGCGAATTAGAGTAGTAGGCTAATTGGTTGGTAGGGATAGGTGGTTATCTAGTCATGAGGTATAGTAGGGTAGAGGAGTACTAGTGTTTTATAACATGTTGTCATTATTTGTTGTTTATGAGTTAATTGTATCATATTTATGTATTGTCATGTGCTTTTGGTTATTAGTCGTTATGGGTTGGGCCGACCCGTGGGCCAAATTAAAAAATAATTAAAAATAAAATAGAGTACTAAAAATAATAAGAGCCCAAACTCAAAGTTTATTTAAAAATTTTAAATATTAAAACTTAGATGCAAATTATGTTTTTATAATATGTACTTCCTTCTTCCATCTTTACTTGTCCCTTATTGACTTGACACAGGAGTTAAGAAACAGTCAATAATAGGAGTAAAAAATCACCGTGTGAATATAATAAATACAATATTTTGGAAAATGTAACAAGAAAATAACTATAATTAATGATAAGGGTAAACTAGAAACTAAGTGTGAAATTATCTTTTGATTTCATAAAGTGGACAAGTATTGTTGAACATCTCAAAACAGTACAATAGATGAGTAAAGATGGACGAAGGGAGTAATATTACACATATACTATGTAACATTGTCTTGTTGCTATTTATTTTAATATTTTTAAATTATAATTTAATTTAAAATTTTATAAAAATATATATAAATAAAAGTATGGGCTGGCCTGGCAAGGCCCACGGCCCACATATTAATGGGTTGGGCTAGCTGTTTTCTAGCTCATTAAAAAAAAGGGATCAGCCTGGCCTGATTTGTCAAAATTCAAAGCCTGTAAGGGCTAGTCCAAATGGGGTGGGCCGACCCGTATTGACAGCTCTAAATTAAATATGTAATGTAATTTATTTTATAAAAAATATAAAAATTCAATAAATAAAAGGGCAACTATGGAAAAGTTTCAAACATTTATCTTAAACTTTGAACAATTTAAATATTTTGAACATGAAAAAAGTCTCAAAAATTCAATTAATTTGAGATGAAGAAAATATATGTTAGTGTATCTATTTTATCTCTTGGTCTTATTAGTATTATTTACAACACCAACAAAGATTCTGTATAACTGGAACCATTTATGTTTGGGACTTAGCTTATGTCCAACACATGTAATTCTTGAGGTAAGGTTATCCAAGCTGCTCACACCCCCATACTTTTTGTACTTTTGTTTCATGATAATAATAGATACAATTTAGTTGGTTAAAAAAATTATAGATATTCGCAACTTTAATAAAGCTTTAATTAAAATCAAATTAATATTAATGTTAATAAAAAATAATTCAAAACTAAGAATGATAATAATGTTGAATATTTAGTTTTTTAGTTTACACTGATTTAGAAAATTAAAATACATAATTAAATTTATGTTTTCTTCAATATTTATGTCACGATCCAAAATTTGGCGTGATGGCACTTGCTCAACCTCACCAGAACAAATCAGCCTTAACTCAAAGGGATAATAGATATATCGCTCGGAAGTAATTAACTAGAGTAGATAACTAAAACTGAGAATTTTCATAACTTAAATACCACCCAAGGATTGGTTGTCACGCGTATAAGCCACTAACAATACAGAAAATCAAAAAAATACAAGTCCAAGTTGTCCTTCTTCTCAAATAGAACAAGTACAAAAGAAAATAGGAATAAGAGAGTCAGTCAGATGTCAATAGCTCCCTCTCTAAAGTCCAAATTGTCCTTCTTCTCGAATAGAACAAGTATAGAAGAAATAAAAACAAGAGAGTCAGTCAGATGACAACAACTACCTCTCTACATTTCTTGGAAAGCCTCGGAGGATCAAATAATATACTATTTACTGTCCGGGCTCACAACCTACACAAGTGTAGAAGCAAGGAGTGAGTACCAAATACCACGCGGTACTCAGCAAGTCAACTAACAAAACAAATGAAGTCTAATAGAAAGAAGGAGTACCGATGCTCCTGTAACAAATGAAGTCTAATAGAATACACAAACTCCTTTCATCCCAATCGATTTTCACGACTACAACCTGCACAGAAAGTTAGTCCAACCCAGCAATACATTATATATGATAAAGATGGTGTTTCACCATATCACAATTCCAAAACACAAGCTAAAAATGATAGTACAATCAATCACCAGAATAACATCATGCTATGCAATAATATGTAAGGGTGAAATGTAATGCTTATGCAGTAATCGCCTGCAAAGACCTCGGTATTATAACATCATTGAAAAATATCTCAACATCACATCATCGCCGGCAAAGACCTTGGCATCATAATATTATCATAAATTTACCGGTAAAGACCTTGCCATCATAATATCATCATAAAGTTTTCAGTATCGTAATTTCGCCGTCAAATATCTCGATCGGTAAAGACCTCGGTCCTAATATTTTTCATCTCACTCATATCAATATTCGAAATCAATGCAAATATGCATGTCGTGGAATGAATGAACATGATATGAATTCCACAAACAAATTCACTCATAATCTCCAACCACACAATATATATATATATATATATCAAAAATATAGAATTCTCATCACGTAACCGCATTTATCAATTTAAGTACCATAATAACACGCCAACTCACATTTACATTTGATCACCCCATTTTTATAATATTAAAATATTTCACCTATCACACGTAGAAGAAAGAAAAATTTGAGAATTCTACGAGAATTACAAAGTTTTGAAAGTCCACTTGCCTTAGTCAAATCACAGTCAATCTAACACTTTGACCTTTCCTTTTTGAATGAAATCCGTAGCACCACGATCTAATCAAATAATTATCACCATAAGATCTTAACAACACCAAATTATCAAGGAAAAGTAGTCAAGCATCCTACTAATGTCATTCTGTATTTATGATCTTTTTAAACTCTCCAACCCGTGACCCCCATGATGGTTCTAATATATTCATTAAATAATCAATATTGTCATAATGAAAACATCCAGATTTCAACTTCCCCACTTTCTTCCTATGCCATATATAATATACATTTAAATTATAAATACTAATAATAACATGACATAGATCATTGGAATATTTATGTGATATTATATTAGAAAAACAAGTTACATAGAAAATCTTGCAAACTTTGATTCTTATCAACAAAGCCTCTTTTGACTAGTCAAGAGAAAAGACAAATTAACATTATAAAATATTCAAGAAAAATATTATTTATCCTCATATTCAATTACACTCACATTATACTAATTGTCTATTTTGTTTTTCCAGTAACCCAACTACTACATGATAATTAATCAAATTGGTGCTGGGAGTTCAAAACTACTTCTATTTTGTCCATGAATTATTACCATGCCAGCATCCTATAATATCATCATCATTTACTCATGGCTCAAGATTATCCTATTTTACCACTAACAATGTATTTCCAACCCTTTATGTTTACTCACGTCTTAACAACAATTAAGTGAAGTATGACAATTTCTAAAACAACTACAGGTGATGACAAAACATGCCTTATATCATATCATATATATATATATATATATATATATATGCATAACAATCTGTGTAAAAGAAAATTTAATAGTAGTAGCTGTAACCGACTCGTCTGCTCCGCCTCCTTCTTCTCTTTTACTTAGGACATTTTGCCTAAGTCCTTCTCTCTCTATATATAGACATATTTATGTATTTTTTTTATATGGTTTTTTTAATTCTATTGGTGTATGTAATGATTACAAGGACCTATTTGAATTGTAATGTTAATCATGTTGTTGTCATGATGCATATAAACAAATCCTTACAGTTGCATCTACTAGTGTTTACCTAAAGATATCCTATTTTTATATCAATATTATAATAATAATAATAATAATAATAATAATAATAATAATAATATTAATAAAGAAGGAGAAAGAATAGTGGCTACATTGCAGTAACTCATGTCATTTCTTACCCATAAATTAAATAGTCTTAGCTATCGAATAGTCCTAGATACCTACTAAAATTATTACGAGAGGGATATTTTAAGAAAATAACGTGACCAATTCTTAAAATATCTAATGGGTCCTTACATTTTAGTTATGTAATTAATACTTATTGGACTTATTTTAGGAAGATTTAGTAATTTAAAATTATGAGCATTTTTATTATGACTTATTATTTGAATTTTTTTGGGCGAGTTTATTATTTTTTTATTGATTATTTTAGTGTCATCACTCATATTATATTTTGTGTTATTTTCTTAAGAAACACCTTAAATAGTTGTATTGTGATAGGACTAAATAAATATTTGAAATACAAGTAATTATATGTTAGTATGAATACTTTATCTAAGAAGTTCTAAAAAACTTCAAAACTCCAAAAAAAAATTGAATTTTATTAGTGAGAATTTGATTTATAGATTTAAAAATTCAACACAAATAATTTGATTTGGTATTTTTTAAAAATTCACACCAACTCGGTTCATGTACACCTGTATTTGTAGATAGCATAGCATGAGGTGGAGATGTAGGGGTGTGAGACGGTGGAGAATGAAGATGAGGGCTAAAGATGGTCGGGTGAAGATGAGGTTTGTTGGAGAATAGCAAAGATACAATCAAGTGAAGCGACACTAGTAAACCTTGGAGGTTTGGCACACAATATTTCATTGACGACATTAAAAATTATTTGTATTACGTTATGTAAACGATTATGTTTTATGTGGAGTAACATTCTCTTGTATAATAAGAGCGAGTTGGGTAGTCAAACAGATAGCTCTCCATCGACGTGTCTTCTTGATATGTTTGCTTCCTCTTATACATTATATGGGGTTCATAAAATTATTACGTGGATTTTTTATTTAATCTTTTTAAAACAGATGCTTACTTCAACTATGATTTTACAATATTGCCCTTAATAAATAATTTCCCCATTGCTTCAACTATAATTTCAAAATCACTTAATCATTAAATTTAAAATTTAATCAATAATACGGGGTCCATAAAAATATTTAATCATTAAATTTAAAATTTAATCAATGATACAGGGTCCATAAAAATATTTCGTAAATTTTTTTAATTTTATCTTTTTAAAACAACTACTTACTTCAATAATGATTTTACAATATTGCCCCAAATAAATAATTTTCCTAGCTGTTTCAACTATGATTTTGTTATATGATCCCGATCAATTATTTTAAGTTAAGTAAATACTGAAATTAGGATAAAATAAATTTTTTTTTTAAACTGGACTAATAAAATTGAATAATTATTTTAATATATTTTCGTGATTATATTTGTGGCAAAATGGAAGTACTACAAATATACATATAAAAATTTGAAATTACTTAATCATTAAATTTAAAATTTAATCAGTATTCATAATATGTATTGGATATTAATTTTACACTTAATGAGAAAATTTAATAGCGTTTAATTGTATTATTATTATAAGGAAAAAGTACAGAAAATAGACCTAGCTTGAAATTATTTACCTTTAATTGACCTAATCTAAATTATTTGCCCTTAATGGACATATTAACCAAACTATTTACTTTCTACCCACTTGCCCTTTGTTATTTCGCGTATTGATGTCAGCATAAATACTATGAAACATACTATGTCGGTATATATATATATATATATATATATATATATATATATATATATATACACCATAGTGGTATCATATAGAATGAGCCTAGTCTTTTATGATACTCTGGCGGTATATTGATACCCCAATTGGTATATAGGATTTTTTTAAAGAGACAAATAAAAAAATTATTAAACTCTAAATTGGTAGAAAATATATTCGTTATATATTCTGTCGGTATATTTATACCATATCAGTATCATATAGGATTGAGCTTAATCATTAGTAATACCTGTTGGTATATGTATACCCTATTGGTATATTATACAAGCAGGTGTTGACGTCAGTACGTGAATTTTCATATTGGGGGGCGGGGGTGGGGGAGGGCAGCAAAATCTTAATAGTATGGGGGTACAAAATGTAAAGGGGTATATGAATATAAATAATTATTTTTAAAGGGATATAAGTTTAGTTTTTCCTTATTATAAATATATTTATGAATAACTATTGATGCCGTGCATTACACGAGATCTTCATGACCAGTATTATTCACAACATATCTTTCACTTCATTGTTATTCCATGCATAAAATGGTCCAATGAGCCCACGTGATGTTCAATCCAATAAAGCCCAAGACCAGGCCCATTCCTAACTGGATTATGTTTTGCCAATATTGCTAATCCACTTGGGGAAGTATATAAATATTCATTTTTGAGGTCACCATTAATTAGTATCTGTTTCGTATTTATTTATTTGCAAATATATTTTGGAAAGAAAAAATTAGACAGTCACATCTAAAATTTGCTAACTTCAGATATTTGCGTTTGAAAGTGTGGATGTGTGAAGGCCAAACGTCTCCTGACGATGTTTAATATGATTTATAAAGATAATTTTTTTGTTATTGAGATGCATATAAAAATTGATTTATTTTTTAGCCATGTATATCGAAATCTTTTTATATATATGTTTGCACATCGATCATACATGATTGGAATACACGTAAAAATGAATTGAGAATTCAAATATGTGCGTCTGAACAAAAAATAATTTATTTTTCAAATGTCAACAATTTAACGCACTGCCCAGCACACAAATATACTCTAAATAAGCTCAAGTTTAAAAATATAAGTTTCATTAATATAAAAAAAAATCATTTAACACCTTTTTATTGTTTTTCTCAAGTTTGCACTTTAATCATGCATACATATCTAAACTACATGAAAAAAGGCATTAAAAATTCAGACATGTGAGTTTGAATTTTATTTTACCTGTAGGATAAAAAAGAATGGCGATGGTTTGAGCAGACACATTTATCTTTCATTTATTAAAATAAAAAAAATTCGATTCGAATATCGTTGAATGGAAAAAAAGAAGTTATTCCTAATAAATTAACGGCTTAATAAATAAAATTATAAAAATAATATTGCAAAAATAATATGACAATAAAATAAAAAGATATAAAGAATATAGGGCTATAATATAATATTATAAATTATAAAAAATAAAGAATCTATGCAACGACAAAATAATATCTATCTCTCCACATAAAGTGTGACAACACACAATTACTAACTAACCTTTTATCTTAATCATCAATCTCAAAATCATTCTATCAAGAATTATGCTCTCGATAAGTTAAAAGTGTATTGTATCTTTTCTAATCATCCCCTAGTTCTTTTTAGTCCGGCCTCTGTCTTTTCTTTTACTGCCAATCGCCCACACTTCTTTACTAGACGCCACATTTTTATTACATACTATTTCAAAGGCGAGCCACCATTTTAATCATTTTACTCCAATATTATGTGTTATGTCATTGTTAATCTACATATTTTTTTTAATTATTAATTCAAAATACATGAAACTCTTTCTTGATTTGATAATGATCTTCACTTTCACCTTCAAGTCATTGAATTTGTAGTTCAAATATTTTTATGTTAGCTCGATTTAATTATGTATCTTCTTCAAATCTTCATATTTCCATCTCATCATTAACTTTATTGTGCATCTCGTCAATCAATTTCATTTTGACATATGATTTTAGTGTTTTTTTTATCATTGTAATAATAAAAAAAATTGAATTGATTATATGTTCTTAATATCATAGAAGTTCAACTAGATTGTTACGTTCCAAATAGAAAATTTGGATGCATTTGTGTATATTTGAAAAAAAAAAGAGCAAAATTTATAATATTTAAAAATGTAAAATTTTATGATCAAACATATATGATTTCAGTCAACGTCCTTAAGTATTTATTAAAAGATTTATACATTTATTTGGAGAAAATCTGTCGTCGACCATCTTAACTTCTTAAGATTACGTTAGGTACCAAAATTGTCCATCAAATTTGACACAAAAGTTAAATAAACGGGTGAAATATATGTCAATGCGGTTATATTGCAGATCATTTTATATTAATATACAGATTAGTTGACGAAATTTATAATATAAAAATAAAAATAAAAAGAAGGGAGCCAATTAAACTTTTAATAAAATCTAAGGATCTAATTTGCACGTGCACATGCCCGATGAGCTAGGCCTCAATAAATAATTCTGCCTGGGATTCAAGCCAGCATTGGTTTTATTATATTATCTCATTTGATTTTAAAAAATCAAACATATTTGATGACTCTTAAATTTGTTTCTAAATTTTATCTCGACACCTTAATTTAATATTTTTTTGTTTTAACCCGCCAACTTTAATTTTCATGTTCTATTTAAACACTTCTGTGCAAGGTATCAACAAAATGAATGTGTGTACTTTAGACGTGCTATTAGTAGTATGAGCAAGCCGAGAACGAATAGTCCGGATGTGATTTCAATGAAATTTTGAAAGAGCGCTGATATGAAGTAACTGACTAAGTTGTTTAAAGTTATTTTGAAGTCAACTAAGATGTCGGACGGATGGAAGTGGAGTACAATGGTTCTAATATTCAAGAACAGGGGTGATATCCAGAAATGAACAATTATAGGGGTATCAAGTTGCTAAGCATACTATGAAGGTATGGAGAGAGTAGTGGATATGTTGGTAAGAAAAGAAGTGTCTATTTCAGATAATCTGCTTGAATTCATATTGGGGCGATCGACTACTAAAGCAATTCATTTGTGTGGAGATTGATGGAGAAATATCGAGATAGGAAAAGGTACCTCTATAAGGTATTTGTTGATCTTGAGAAGGCCTATGACAAAGTGATGAGAGATATCTTCTAGAAGTGTTTGGAGACCAAAGGTGTCCCGATTGTATATATTAGGGCAATAAAAAATTTGTACGATGGAGCCAAGTCGAGTTAGAACGATAGGAGGAGACTTAGAATTGCTTCCTGTGGAGATGGAACTTCACTAAGGATCTATGCTGAGCCTTTTTTCTTTTTATTTTGGTGATAGATGAGATGACCATCTATCAGAAGGTTCTATGGTGTATGCTCTTGGCGAATGACATAGCTTTGATTGATTAGATGCAAGACAAGGTTAATTATAGGTTGAAAGTTTGGAAACAAAAACTAGAGTCTAATTAAGGGTTTAAATTGAGCAAGACTAAAACAGAATACCCGGAGTGCAAATTCAGTGATATAATAGATGATGCAGACATGGAAGTAAGGTTTGCCATGCAACTTGCCTATTTCCAAGAGAGAAAGTTGTAAATGTCTTGGATCTGTCATTCAAAGTAGTGGAGATATTGATGATGATATCACACATCACATTGAGCAGCATGGATGAAATAGAGGCTTATCTCTGGAGTATTGTATGATAAAAAGGTACTACCTAAACCTAAAGGTAAGTTCTACAAAATAGTGATTAGACCATCGTTGCTGTATGAGCTGGAGTGTTGGCTAGTGAAAAACTCACATGTTGAGAAGATACATATTGTGGAGATAAGGATGTATGTTGATATGGATGTGTGGACACACTAGGTTCGACAAGATTAGGAATGAGGATTCGGGATAATGTAGCTAGAAACAACCCCTGTGGTAAACAAGATGAGAGAAGCGAGACTGAAATGGTTTGAGCTTGTGTAGAGGAAGTATGTTGATGCCCTAATTCGAAAGTGTGAGAGGTTGGATTTAAAGAGCACATGGAAGGGTAGTGGTAGATTGAAAAAGTATTGGGGAAAAGTGATTAAATTGGATATGACGCAACAGAGGACATGACCTTTGATAAAAAAAAATGGAAGTCACGTATTTAGGGCAGATGGTTAGTAGGGATAGAATGTTGTCTTCTTTTGTATAGGTTTTTAGGTTTATCATAGGAATAGTCAAGATATTATGAGTATGTTGTTACTGCTCTTCAAATTATTCTGCTATTTTATCATTTTCCCTTATAGAATTGATATTGCTCTTTGTTTTAGTCGTTACTATATATCTATTATTTTCTTCATTTTATTTGGGGCAGATACATTTGAGTCAAGCAGGTTCTATTAGAAATAGTTTTTCTATCTTCATGAGGTAGAGGTTTTGTCTGCATACACTTTTCTCTCCTCAGATCCTACTTTGTGGGATTCCACTAAATATATCATCATTGTTCAATTTTTTTGCCTTACCCCTACCTGTGACCCTCTATCAACACCCACTATAGGAGTTCAAAATATGATAAAGTAGACACACGATCTAGTCGAAGGAGATTCGATATTATATACACATCAAAAAATTATTTTAATCCTATATAACTAATATAATTTTTAATCGAAAAGGGTTCAAATGAAGTCCCTAACCATAAGATAGCTCTACTCCTTTAATGAAACATGAAAAAAATAATTAAAAAAATCGTCTTATTATTTTTTCATAAAAAACATTTTCCCTTGTTACCAAACACACCCTCAATGATCAACCAAATTCGATCCCAACAAATTCACGACCAAAACAGCAACTTGTTTTCTTCCCAATAAAAAAATACAAAATAATTGAGAAGACAAATAGTAAAGTAGAGACAAAACATTGATAACCAACCCAAAGATTAAAAAGAAATGTAATAATTCCTAGAGAAAGTATACTTTTCTTCCTCAACTTTATTCGACAACAAAAAGTTCACGAGTAACAAAAGAATGAGAATATATTCAATTTTGAGCCCACTTGTTTGAAGAAGAAAATCTGTGGGGTGGCATGGAACATGATTTTTGACTTTTAAAGCTTTTGTGTGTGTGTTTCAATGGGTGTCTTATATTTTATGCCTTATTAATTCTAATTTGCGATGAAAAAAATATTACTTTCGGGTAGATCTCTTTAAAAAATAATTTTATATTTAAAGTTTAAATTCAAAAATTCTAATCGAAGATAAATTTAAAAAAATACGTATCACTCCATACTACAACTTTTAAACCCCTCAAACAATTTGTGATCGCTCTTTTTAACATTTTTCTTAGACGATTTTATATTATATATAGAAAATATGAAATTTTAAATTTCTTGTTATCTTTAACAACACAATTCTATTATATATATTTTTATTAGATCACAAGTTCTAATACTTCCTCCATTTCTTTTGAATGATTTTCTAATCTTTAGAATTTGATCCAAAATAAGTAAGTTTTAAGGAACCTAGAAGGTATTATTCTTTTACTAGTTTAGTGTACGTATTTTGTACGTATGTGTCATGTTAATCTAAAAATTATATAAAAATAGTAATTACCATTAAAATAAATATAATATTCATGTAAACAAATTTAGATAAATGCTATTAATTTGATGCAATAGTTTAATATATTGTGAACGGGCAAAGATGAGAAAATCAATTCAATTACTTATAATATAAAGATATGTTAATAGTTTATGAATACATAAAGTAATAATTTGGAGTTGAATAATTAGGAGTTAAATAATTAATTGAATAAAATTTAAGTTTAAAAAAGACTCCTAAATATGAAAGGAGACTTTTTTTTTTAATTTGTAATATATACTTTTATTAACATAATATTTAATAATCAGAATTTTAGATAATTTTAAAATCTAAAATATTAAAAAAAAAATTATTCCTTTATTCTTTATAACCTAGACAATAAGGACGTTCACGCTTTTACAGTATAGATTCACAACTCCTTATCTAACACTAAATGATTGCAACAATTAAATATGCACATTTATAATTAAAGAGTGTTAAAATCTTCATTAGCTTTAGTCAATTATCATTTCTAAATCCAATGTTGTTATAGGCTTTAACGGCATTTACAAAAAATGTAAAAGTATAATTATTCATTGGGTATATGTTATTATTGTTATTGCTAAAATTTAATTATTACTAGTAAGTACCTTTGCAAAAATATTTTTTTCCATTTCATATTGAGTGAATTTTTAGGTCATTTTACATATATTAAGAAAAAGAAATAAAACAAAATTTAATTATATTTTTTTATTTTTACCCTTTTCAAACTCTACACACTCATTTAATGTATCATTTATTTCTCATACAAAACTCAACTTTAGAAATTTAATTAATGAAGTATAACACTAGAAAAAATTTCTAACGCATCCCTTAAAAAGTGAACAACTCACTTATTTTGAAACATAAAAAAAAAATTTAACAATTAACTTAATATGAAATAGAGAAGTACTAATAATAATTATTGTTACAATTAGTTAATTGCCACTAAATATTATTTTTATCACATATAGTGTAATTAATGTTCCGAAATGACAGTAATAGCTACTCCCTTTTTCTTTTAAATTTGTAGTGCTATCTTTATATCCATGGATTTTCCTTTTACTAGTTTATTTTGGTAGATTATTTTTTATTGACTTTTAATATTATTTTTATCTTTAAATAACTACATACATACTGATTAAGTTTAGTTTTTTATGCATAATCTAATAAGATAAATACCAATAAATAATTTCTCAAAAAGAGTGCTAAATCAACCAGAGACAAGTAAAAGGAAGCTAAGGAAGTAAAAGATCAAATTAAAAAATGGAGACAGCAGTATCTTTTGTATGAGTTTGTGAACGTTTTAATATATTTTTTTCTGGTCTTAAATTTTAGCAAAAATTATAAAAATACACAATTTATATTTACAAAATTTCATATAATTTTAACTCTTTTAAAAAATTACAAAAAAATCATTAAATGATATAAAATTGCAATACTTATTGATACAAATTACAATCTCTACTTCTGTATGTATTATAGTTAAAATCTCTTAATGCTCCTATTTTTTTACATGCATCACTTGTTTCATTTTTTGTATCAAAAAGAAGGGATTTTTGATAATTTTGAAAAAAATTTAATATTAATTGGATTTGCTCCAAAAAGTATGAAATTTGGGTAAGTTACCTAAATTTTATGTTCTGCAAATATCTTTGTATAAAATTATATGGACGTAATATTTTCTATGATGAGATCACACCTACTTTCATTTAGAAAATTCAAATTTGACTACTTAAAAATGATTCAGATTTTGAGGGTAAAATTTGATGTACTAGAAAATGGAAAAGAAATATCGTGAAAAAATTCAAGCTCAAAGACAATGAAAGAACTAGATGTTCAAAGAAAAGAATGGCTACTCATTAAATAGTACCTACGTACAAAAATAAATAAATTGAATGAGCATTAATACTCATGAAATAAGTAACTACTAAATTGTGTCCCTTTTTTGTTGCAATTTAGTAATTGTCACGCTCCCGGGAGGGTACCCTGAACGTGATTGGTTTTCGGAGATTATTGCTAGCCCTCAACAAACCACTCAGTCCATTTGCCATCGTTCAGTCAATTCATCAGCGAAGTAGAAATGATATAATGAATATAAATGTTATCTTATTAGTGAACTCATACTATCAACATCAGTCTATCATAAGAAACAAAATAGATAACGAAAATCTCAAATGTAAAGAATGAAAGAAAAAGGGAAAAGAACACTTGACATCAACATCCACATCTATGTCTATGAAGCCTTTATATTATAGTCTGAAACGGTACCATGACAGGCCATGGCTACCAAATATCAAGTAAAAAGGGACTATCCAACAATAAAAATAAATATCCTCTGAATGTTGGGGAGGACTCACCACTGTCAGGAATGAAGAACTCTGAACCTCAACGATCGAGCTGGTGAAGTCCTTGGTCTATAGTATCTGCATCATAAAATGATGCAGCACCAGAGAGGCGTTAGTACATGGAATGTACTGTATGTAAAGCGGGCTAAGAAAAAGGAAACAGTTTAATCATCACCAGTTCTCAGCCTCACCTCAGGTATAAGAGACAAGACTCTATCACTCCACTAGCTATCAAGCATCAAATATACACCTCACCTCGGATATCTATCATTATGAAACCTATCTGGGAGTGTATATAACCGACAACCACTACCTATGAGCTGATAGTGATACAATGAAGAGATGTCGTTGCCACATCCGTCCAGTACCTTACCGGGGTAAAGGACGAGTCTGTCATTGGATCCAATAATCTGTCAAGTCCCCTTTCGGGACAAAGGAAATATCCGCTGTCACAGTCTAATCCTCTCCTACGCTGGCCACATAGTTAATGGGTTCGAGTGGGACTCACTCGTACTCATTTCGGTGCTAATACTCCTCCCGGGACTCAACATGCCCATAACTCTATCAATCCTTCAAACAACCTCATCACCCAACCTCTACAGGCAAGATTTTATACCCAATCTGAGGGAATTATACTTATTCAACTCTATCAACAATAGTTTCAGCTATCCCAGTCATCCACACACTCGATTCAGGACTCAGACTCAGACAGACATCATTCTCGGACATTCAAGGCTCTAGACATCCCCTAAGTTCATTATTCAAGTCATTATAGGGAGAAAATTTTAAGGATCAAGTCACAATCATATAATAAGGTAAAAATATAGTAAGCTTTAATCATGATGATTATCAGTTCATGATATAAAAATTTGTTATTTAAAGATTTAAAATACGAATTCAAGCTAGTATACAAGAATTTAAAACAATTATTCAAGAATTTAGAATAGTCACTCAAGAACTCAAAGTATTTACTCAAGAACCTTCAAGAATTCATACTTCAAAGCTCATAAACATGAATTTGCTATATTAACTCTACATTGGCACATGGCAGATTAATCCCATGCTTTTGGGTACTCTTTACATACCTGGGAATGACGAATCTTTGAAGAACCTTGAATCCTCCTCTGAAACCCTTCCTCTTCTCTCTTTTTCTCTCTTAGACTTTGCGTAAAAATTAATAGACTTAAGATAGTTTTGGGTTTTAAATCCTTTTATACGAAAATATGTTCAAAAACTGACCTGGGGGTGTAAAATTATATCAGGAAGGACAGAATTGCACTTCCCAAATTAAAATAAAAAAACAGTTTTCTCTTGCACTAATGCGCGACGCGTACTAGTGTAATTTCACACTTTTTTGCGAAATTTTGATTTTCGTCAAATTTTTGAAAAAGACAAAGTGTGGTTCTGTGTACTCTCCGCATCGCGAAAGAGGCGCGCAAATCTCACTGTTTTAAGCTCACTTTGAAAAAAATAATTCTCATTTTTTTGCATTAAAGAAGAGTCGAGACCATTTTTCGACTCAGTTTTTTGCACTAATCGCAAATCTGATCTCGAATTTTTCATCAGACCTTGGAAATTTACGTTGTGCGCATGATAAGGTTTTGAGGTATTTTAGAAATTTCATGGGGTATTACATCATCTCCCTTTTGGAATCATTTGTCCTCGAATGATGAGTAAAGGGCGAATGAGGACTCGAATAACCTCAGAATTTATCTCAGTCCTCACTCGGGAACACTCGAGCTCTCACTATCCCTCATCTATCTATCTTTGTCTTAGGCTCAGGAATGGGGTGAGACAAGACATCAACTAAATGAAAAGGAATACTCGGAATTGATTAGAGTAAAAACATTTACCTTCAGCATCATCATCACTTGGCACAAATAGTTTCATCGCTTCCTCAGCTTCCCATGTAGCTTCCTCAACAAATTGATACCTCCATAGGACTTTAACGGTGGCTATCTCTTTATTCCTCAGCTTGCGAACCTATCAGTCAAGAATTTAGACTGGAATTTCCTCATATGATAAGTTGTCCTTCACACCCATACTATCCACAGGAATTGCTAAGGTTGGATGCCCCAAACACTTCTTCAGTATAGACACGTGGAACACCGGATGAACTCCCTCTAGCTCGGAAGGCAAGTCTAACTCGTAGGCAACCTTCTCGATCCTTCTTACAATATGGTATGGCCCGATATAGCGGGGACTCAGCTTCTTCTTTTTGCCAAATCTCATGACGCTCTTCATGGGTGACACTTTCAAGTACACCTAATCATCTACCTCGAACTCCAAGTGTCTTTTTCTCACGTTTGTATATGATTTCTGATGACTCTGGGTTGTCTTAACCTTTCTTTGATGACTTTCACTTTCTCCATAGACTGATGTACAAGGTCAGGCCCAATCAACTCGGCTTCACTCACATCGAACTAGCCAATCGAGGATCTACATCTCCTCCCGTATAATACCTCATACAGGGCTATCTGAATACTGGCATGATAACTATTATTGTACGCGAACTCAATTAATGGTAAATGATCATCCCAATTTCCTTTGCAGTCAATAACACACGCCCTCAACATATCTTCCAAAGTCTGAATAGTGCGCTCTGTCTACCTGTCCGTCTGAGGGTGAAAAGCGGTACTCAAATTTACCTTCGTACCCAGTCCCTTATGAAAAGATCTCCAAAATTGAGAGGTGAATTGAGTTTCTTTGTCCGAGATGATGGATAAAGGAACCCCATGCAACCTCACAATCTCACGAATATACAATCGGGCATATGCCTCAGCAGTGTAAGTTGTCTTTACCACCACAAAGTAGGCTAATTTAGTCATCCTATATACAATCACCCATATTGAATCATGTTATTCTCTGGATCTTGGTAAGCCGGTAATGAAATCCATATTGATCACCTCCCATTTTCACTTCGAAATCTCAAAGTTCTGAGCTACTCCATAAGGTTTCTAATGTTCAACCTTAAACTGTTGGCAATTGGGACACTTAGAAACGAACTCCATAATGTCTTTCTTCATCCTATTCCATCAATATACTTCCCTCAAGTCATGGTACATCTTGGTGGAGCCAGGATGAATGAAATACCTTGTACTGTGAGCTTCGGCCATGTTTCTGTCTCGAACACCATCAACATCAGATACACACAATCTCTCTTGGTACCTCAATACCCCATCTCCCCCTTAGAAGAAGACCATCACATTTTGCTTGTGAACCGCTTCTTTCAATTGGAGTAAGACAGGGTCTTAGTCTTGTTTTTCCTTCACTTTTGACACTAAGGATGAAGCAGACTCATTCTGAACATTGACCTCGCCTTCGTTGTTCTCCTCAAGTTGTACTACCAATCGAGCCAATCTATCCACTTCTCTCTTCCCCTCCTCCACATGGGCAGTGCTACCCATGGACATCCTGCTAAGAGCATCAACAACAATGTTAGCCTTACCTTGGTGGTAGAGAATGCTCATATCATATTTCTTGAGCAACACTAGTCACCTCCTCTGCCGCAGGTTAAGCTCTTTCTGAATGAACACATACTGCAAGCTTTTGTGGTCAGTAAACACGTCCACATATACTTTACAGATAGCGACGTCAGATCTTAGGTGCGAATACTACAGCTGCCAACTCTAGATCACCAGTTGGATAATTCTTCTCATGGACCTTAAGCTGCCTGGAAGCATAAGCTATCACCTTCCCTCTCCGCATAAGTACACAACCTAACAACTCTAGATGCATCATAATATATCACAAATTCACTCATCCCATCTGGCAAGGTCAACACTGGTGCTTAGTTAATGTAGTCTTCAACTCCTGAAAACTCCTTTCACATGCCTCAGACCACTGAAACTTAACATTTTTCTGAGTCAGTTTTGTCAAAGGTGCTGACAGAGAAGAGAATTCCTCCACAAATCTGCGGTAATACCTGGTCAAACCCAAGAAACTTCTTATTTTTATGGGAGAGGTGGGTCTTGGCCAGTTCTTAACCACCTCAACCTTCTGAGTATCAACCCGAATACCATATCCCGAAACAACATGGCCCAAGAAAGCCACTGACTTGAGCCAAAACTCACACTTGGAGAATTTTGCATACAACTTATGATTTTTGAGTGTTTGCAAAACCACTCTAAGGTGATTAGCATACTCTTCTTATTCCTCAAATACACTAGGATGTCATCGATAAACACTATCACGAACATATTAAGATACAACCTGAATATCTTGTTCATCAAATCCATGAAGGTTGCAGGTGCATTTTTTAACCCGCAGGACATGACCAAGAACTCAAAATAGCCACACTGTGTCCTAAAGGTTGTCTTAGGAATGTCACTTTTTCTCACCTTCAACTGATGGTAACCCGATCTGAGATATATCTTAGAGAAACAAGTAGCACCCTGAAGCTGGTCAAAGACATCATCTATCTTGGGGAAAGGATGCTTATTCTTTATGGTCACTTTATTCAACTGCTGGTAGTCTATACACATCCTCAAAGACCCATCTTTCTTATGCATGAATAGGACAGGAGAACCCCAAGGGGAGATACTAGGCCTTATGAAACCTTTATCTAACAAGTCTTTTAGTTGCTCTTTCAATTCTTTCAACTCTGCGGGAGCCAAGGTGAGACACTAGGCCTTATGACCCTTCTCTAACAAGTCTTTCAATTGCTCCTTCAATTCTTTCAACTATACGAGAGCCATTCAAAGGGCAGAATTGAGATAGGTTTGGTTTCGGAAAGAACATCAATTTCAAAGTCAATCTCTCTATCAGGAGGGACTCCGGGAAGTTCATCAGGAAAGACCTCAGAAAACTCATTTACTATCGGGACAGACTCAAGAGTGGGAGACTCAACATCATCGGACTTTACTCGCACGAGGTAATAAATACAATCCGTGGATATCAACTTCGTAGCTCTAAGATAGGATATGAATTTGCCTTTAGGGGCAACAGAACTCCTTGTCCACTCTAAGATAGGCTCATTAGGAAATTGGAACTTGAAAATTCGAGTTCTACAGTTAACAGAAGCATAACAAGCATTAAGCCAATTCATGCCTATTATTACATCGAAGTCAACCATCTTCAACTTTATAAAATCAGCTAAAGTCTCTCTATGATAAATAGACACTACACAGTCCCTGTAAACTCTCTCAGGTAAGATGAACTCATCAATAGATGTCTAGAAAAGGGTTCATGCAAACACTCCAAAAGGACCCCAAACTTACTAGCCACATAAGGGGTCACAAAAGAAAATATGGTACTTGGATCAATCAATATAGAACAATCATAAGTAAAGACATGAAGCATACCTATGATAACATCTGCTGCAGCCTCCTACTTATGTCGGTTACCTATAGCATAAAGGCGGTTTGTCCCGCCTCCTGTACCTGTAGTAGTAGCACCCCTCTGTTGATTACCTGCTAGAGGTGCTATCAAAGACTGAGCTCTACTGCTCCCCTCACCTTGCCTCCTCTTCAGACACTCGTAGCTAAAATGACTAGCCTTCCCATAAGCATAACATACATCCTTGCCAACATGTCACTCACCCAGATGAAACTTACCGCACTTGTTACAAGGTGGCTTTCCCCGTATACCCTGAGTCACACTGGTCTGAGATTAGGCACCTAGAGTCCTGAGATTTTAATAACCCTGAGATTTCTGATCACACTTGGTTAGTTGCATGGGTGTACTGGCTGTAGATGGTGCGGGATGTGATGATCTCTTCTGGAAATAAGATTTGTCGCCCATGTTCTGTCTTTACGAGTTAGATTCATGCCTTGATGACTTCACATGCTCAAGTGCTCCTCTCTATCCCTCCTCCTATCTTCCTTCGTCTGCTGGGCATACACCACCAGTCTGGAGATATCCATGCTAGGAATCAGAATGCAGCTTTACACTCTCTCTACACATGTCTAGCCAGGCCAGACACAAATCTCCTCATCTTCTGCCTCATATCTTTTACCATCTGCGGAGCATACCTTGACAGTTTGGTGAACCTAAGGCTATACTCCTTCACAGTTATCCCTCCCTGCTTCAGATTCATGAATTCGTCTGCCTTCGCCTTCCTCAACTCTTGAGGAAAGAAGTTATCAAGAAAGGGGGCTTCAAACTCATCCCGTGTTGTAGGCTCCGCATCCTCCCCTCTATTTTCCTCCCACTAAGTGTACCTCACATTGGCCACATCCTTCAGCTGGTAAGGCTCAACTTCCTCAATCTCGATCGCATGCATGGCCTTCAGGACTTTGTACATCTCGTGAATGAAATATTATGGGTCCTTCTCCACCTTCGCCCCCATATACGCTAGCAGGTTCATCCTCAAAAAGTCCGTGAGCCGAGTTGCAATTGAGGGATCTTGTGAGCTAAAACTGGGAGCCTGAGAACTGTGGCTATTTCCCTAGGAGGCCACCAACTGAGTCAACATGGTGATGGCTCTTTTGAATTCTGCCTCAGTAGTGGGATATGTCTGAGGCAGGGGGTGCCTGAGGGACCTCAGCAGTCCTAGTGGGGCATCCCCGCCTCCTCGTCTCTATCTGAACCGGAGCCTCCGATCAGGTATTCTTAGCAACGGGAGCTGGGGCATCTCTTTGGGGCGCTGTCCTCTTAGGCGGTATTTTCTGTAAGTGTAAATCGCACGAGTTAATAGCAGAATTTCACAAGTTAACTCTATAGCATGAACTCAGATCGTAGAAGAAGGGTAACACTTTCCGATGTCCTATAACCTCTTGCTTATGAAGTATGGTGCACAATACACTCATAAACAAGACTCTATTAGACACGGCTTCATAGATTCCCTAGGACACTCGAACTTTGGGCTCTGATACCATGTTTTTCATGCACCGAAAAGATACTCTAGACGTAACTGGCACTCGGAGACTATTGCTAGACCCCAAGCGGACCACTCAGTCCTTTTGCCATCGTTCAGTCAATTCGTCAGCGGAGTAGAAATGATTTAATGAATATAAATGTTATCCTATCAGTGGACTCATACTATCAACATCAGTCTATCATAAGAAACAGAATAAATAACGAAAATCTCAAATGTAAAGAATGAAAGAAAAAGGGAAAAGAACCCTCGAAATCAACATCCACATCTATGTCTACCAAATATCAAGTAAAAAGGGACTATCTAACAATAAAAATAAATATCCTCTGAGTGCTGGGGAGGACTCACCACTGTCAGGAATGAAGAGTTCTTTACCTCAATGACCAAATTAGCTAATATCCTCTGAATGCTGGGGAGGACTCACCACTGTCAGGAATGAAGAGCTCTGAACCTTAACGATCGGGTTGTTGAAGTCCTCGGTCTATAGTATCTGCATCATAAAACGATGCAGCGCCAGAGATGCGTTAGTACATGGAATGTACTGTATCTAAAATAGGCTAAGAAAAAGGAAACAATTTAATCATCACCAATCCATCACTCAGCCTCACCTCAGGTATAAGAGATAAGACTCTATCACCCCACTAGATATCAAACATGCACCTCACCTCGGAGTTCTATCATCATGAAACCTATCTGGGAGTGTTTATAACTGACAACCACTACCTATAAGCCGGTAGTGATACAACGAAGAAATGTTATTGCCATATCCGTCCAGTACATTATCGGTGTAAAGGACGAGTCTGTCAGTGGATCCAATAGTCTGTCAAGTCCCCTTTCGAGACAAAAGAAACATCTGATTTCATGGTTTAATCCTCTCCTACGTTGGCCACATATTTAATGGGTTTGAGTGGGACTCACTCTTACCTATTTCGGTGCTAATACTCCTCCTAGGACTCAACATGCTCATAAATCTATCAATCCTTCAAGAAACCTCATCACCCAACCTCTACGGGCAAGATTTTCTATCCAATCTAAGAGAATTATACCCATTCAACTCTATCAACAATAGTTTCAGCTATCCTAGTCGTCCACACACTCAATTCAGGATTCCTATCACACACTCAATTCAGGACTCAGACTCAGTCAGACATCATTCTCAAATATTCAAGGCTCTAGACATCCCCTAAGTTCATTATTCAAGTCATTATAGAGAGAAAATTTTAAGAATCAAGTCACAATCATATAATAAGGTAAAAATATAGTAAGCTTTAAACATGATGATCATCAGTTCATGATATAAAATTTGTTGTTTAAAGATTTAAAATATGAATTCAAGCTAGTATACAAGAATTTAAAACAATTATTCAAGAATTTAAAGTAGTCACTCAAGAACTCAAAGTAATTACTCAAGAACCTTCAAGAATTCATACTTCAAAGCTCTTAGCCATGAATTTGCTATCTTAACTCTACATTGGCACATGGGAGATCAATCACATGCTTTTGGGTAGCCTTTACATACCTAGAAATGACGAATCTTTGAAGAACCTTGAATCCTCCTCTGAAACCCTTCCTCTTCTTTCTTTTTCTCTCTTAGACTTAGCGTAAATATTAATAGACTTAGGATGGTTTTGGGTTTAAAACCCTTTTATACGAAAATATGTTCAAAAATTGACCTGGGGTGTAAAAATATATCGGAAAGGACGAAATTGTCCTTCCCAAATTAAAATAAAAAAATAGTTTCCTCCTGCACTAGTGCGCGACGCGCACTAGTGTAATTTCGCACTTTTTCGTGAAATTTCGATTTCCTTCAAATTTTTGAAAAAACACAAAGTGTAGTTCCACGTTCTCTCCGCGTAGCGGAAGGGGCGTGAAAACTTCACTGTTGTAAGCTCACTTTGGAAAAAATAATTCGCGTTAAAGTCGAGTCGAGACCATTTTTCGACTCAGTTTTTCGCACTGATAGCAAATTCGATCTCG
>DF358922.1:1561-15263 GCA_000787875.1 Solanum virginianum | reverse complement strand
AGATTCGATCTCGGATTTTCCATCAGACCTTGGGAAGTTATGTTGTGCACACGATAAGGTTTAGGGGCATTTTAATATTTTCACGGGGTGTTACAATAACAATAATTAGTTATTTATTGAGTTTTAAAATGATACCCTCTTTGTCCTAATTTATGTAACATTTTTTGAATTTCGAGATTAATTGATTGATTTGTTAAAATGATACTCTCTCTTTCCTAATTTAAGTGACACCTTTCGGATTTCAAGATTCAAACCAGTCTATCTTTGACCATAAAATTTTCATATACTTTTTAAATATTTTGAATTATCAATTATTGTGATTTATAATACTTTTTATGTAACTTAGAAATATACAAATTTCATCTCAAAAAATGCGAAGATTCCATGCGCGATTCTCGATCAAATTTAAATTGTTTGACTCTCGAAAAATTAAAAATATCATTAAATTAGAACATAAAGAGTAATAATTTTGAACCAATATTTATAACAAGTATGACAACTAAACTGAATCGAAGAAAGTACTCATGGTAGAAAGAGATAAAAGATAAATTTACATCCTAAGTTTAATTTGTTAGGCAGTGTAAAGGCATTCATTTCGCTCGAAATGAACTTGTGCATTTATCTCTTCTGTTTTAATTTCTTCATGTAGTTAAAAGTCCCTCCTCCTTTTATGGAACAACTACTTTAGACTATAAAGCAGGAGGCTCCAATTATGAGTACATGTATAAAGAATTTTTTTAAAAAAAGTGTGTATGTATATATATATATATATATATATATATATATATATATATAATAATTTAAAGATATAATTAAAAATAAACTTTTTGTTAGAGTTTTAAACCAAGCACATGTTTAGGTGGGAAGCTATGAACCAAACACTTGAAAAGAAAAGGGAAAAGGCTCAAATATGTCATCAAAATTTGGCTCAAATATGTCATTTCTGTTAAGGAAAAGGCTCATCCATGCCATTATTTTTAAATGGTGGTTTTGTAAAACCACCTTTTATACATTACATGTTTTAATTCGGCCATGTCATTTAAAAAAATAAGTTCTAAATAAAATTAAGAAAAAAAATTCTCAATTTTTTGATTTTTTTCTTAATTTTATTTAGAATTTGTTTCTAAATAAATTTTTAATTTTATGAATTTTTTTCTTATTTAGAATTTATTTAGAAATAAATTCTAAATAAAATTTTAGAATTTTTTTCTTTTCCTTAATTTTTTTTCCTTAATTTATTTTAGAAAAAAATCTACCAACAAATGGAAAAAAAGATACCTTTTGAAAAACATATATACAACACAAAAAGAGAAAAATGAAAAATAAAACTGAAAGTCCAGGGTTAGGTGGGAAGGAGGGGATTGGAAAGAATTTTTTTGTCAAACCTTTTGATAAAAGAAACTTAAATTTTTTTTCAAAATTAAAATTTTGGGATTGGTACTGTTTGAGGTGGAATAGGGTTTGAAAAGTATTTGTTAAAAAATATATTTTTTTAGGTATAGTGATATTTTAATTTTTAAATAATACAATATAAATAATTTATTTAATTTTTATCCAAATAAAATATTTTGTTTATTTGGAGTGTCATGTGACAATATTTTTAAACAAAAGAAAGAGTGCAACATACACATCATCAAAAGAGTGTAATAAAAATAATGTGTTTCTCAAACTAACGAGTGATAACTTAGGTGTAAAGCTTGCACTCTAAATAATTTAGATATGAAATGCAAAAACATAAATAATGTAAATGCATTTTTGACACTTTAGTCTTATATAATATAATCCTCATACACTATCAATAATCTCTAACATACATTTCTAAATCAAATGACCAAAAATAAATAAATAAAAGGTAATTAGAATCATAAATAGATACAAGTTTTTATACCTATAAAATAGGAGTTGGGGGAAAAAATTAAAAAATAATATAGAAATTTTAAAACGCCATCTAAAATAAGAATGATATTAAAAAAAAAAAAAAAAGTAAAAGCACGTGAGCTCATGTGTCCTATCCCTATACCATACGTGACGTGAACAAATGGAAAAAAGAGGAAGGCTCAGTCCATTTTGCGCCTTGGTGTGGGACTTGTGCCTTTTTCTCATTTCCTACCTAATATAAATATTTAAAAATCTAATATAAAAATATTATAAATTATAATAATGGGAAAAGGGTCAAAAATACCTTCTAATTATAGGAAAAGATTTATAAATACTCTTTATCCATCTTTTGGTCTAAAAATATTCTTTCATCCATTTTTTTGGCTCACTTATACCCTTCAAGTTAACAACTTTTTCTTTTTTTTTTCTTTCTTAGATATTTATTATGGTATCTTTCTTTATGGAATAAAATAAACCCCTTCCTTACTAGATTTGTTTTCATAATTGTTTTTAAATCAAACAATGTACCTCTTTAAAATCCTCAATTTAATTTTTAAAAAAAGATCTTGAAGTTTTTTTTTTAAGTTCGTTTAGAAGTTATAAAGAAAGATATTGATTTAACTTGGATAAAATATTTGAATTTTTTTTAATAATTTAAATAAACTAGAACTATTAATACATATTTTGAAAATATTAAAATAAAAAAAACTACACATACTTATATTTATTTATATAAAAAATATTAACCTTTTAAGGGTCAGAGTGTTTTATTAATACCAATTTATCTTTATTTAAAAAAATTATTTAATGAATCTGAATAATTATTATAATTTTATTATAACATTATAAAAATAAAAACATACTCTTTGAATAAATTAAAACTTATTTTTTCATTAACTTTATATTTAAAAGAAATTCTTTTTAAATTTTTCTTCATAATATATCTAAGCCAAAACAATATACATGCTTTATGATCCAAAAAGAAAACAAAAAGAAATCTAAAATAAAAATAAACTATTAGTTTATTTATAAATTATTTTAAAAAAATTCATGTAATTTATCTGGTCAAAAAAATCTTTCTTCGTGACCCCAAACCAAAACAAAAAAAAAACTACTATATTTTTTTTTTACTTTGGAGATTTTGAAGAGGTATTTTATCTTGATTTTGATAAATTATGAAAGAAATTTAGGATCTAGAATTTTTTTTTTAGTTCGTTTAGAAGTTATGAAGAAAGATATTGGTTTAACTTGGATAAAATATTTGAAAATTTTTTTTAAATTTTTTTAAAAGTACTCCTATTTTTAAAAAAAAAAACTTCTAGAACTTTTTTTAAAAAAAAAAAGGATTTTAAAGAGGTATATTGTTTGGATTTAAAAAAATATGGAAGCAAATCTAATAAAGTGAGGGTTTATTTTATTTCATAAAGAAAAATATCATAATAAATATTTAAGAAAGAAAAAAAAACAAAAAAAGGGTTGTTAGTTTAAACGGTATAAGTGAGCCAAAAAGATAAATGAAATGATATTTTTAAAATAAAAGGTAAGGAATTTTTGACCCTTCCCTATAATAGTTAATCACTTTAAATATTTTTAAAATTATATAATAAATTTGATTCACTCACCAGAATTCATTATTGTGATATAATTAGGGGATTAGTTCTGACACGTGTAAATTTATTAAAAGTACTTGTTAGTAAAAAAAAAATGTAATTATGCAAATATATGATATGTATTTACATTATACATCTATAGTTTAAAAAAATTATAATTTATAGCTATAGTTAGGATTTTGTTGTTATAGTTAAAGTTTTATTGTTATTTTCTCTTTCCTCTCCTCTCCTTCTCTCTCTCGTCTCTCGCCTATCTCCTCTCTCTTTGCAATTTCTTGCCAGATATATTAGTATATATGTATACCAACTGCATATATATAATTATTTTGACATATATACATATACAATTCGTCTCTCTCTACGCTCTACCCTCTCTCAGACGCCTCTCTCAATCTCATTTACCAGATATATAAATACATATGTATATTAGTTACATATATTTGAGAGATATGCACATATAATTTGATAAATATACATATACAATTCGTCTCTCTCTACGCTCTACCCTCTCTCAGACGCCTCTCTCAATCTCATTTACCAGATATATAAATACATATGTATATTAGTTACATATATTTGAGAGATATGCACATATAATTTGATAAATATACATATACAATTTGTCTTTTTCCTCCCTCGCTTGATCTCGCTCGTCTCTCTCTTCTCTTCTGGATCGCATAGCCAAGATTATATCATGTAATTATGTAAAATATGACTATTTGATCATATTAACTATTTATGAAAATCTCCCACGTATTGTATAATGATTTTACCCTTTTGTACTTGTGAAATTTGGATCCATTAGATAGGGAAAAAATTCCGTAGAAAACGTTAGAAGGGTACTTTTTAATGTTTGGGTCCAAAGAAGGGTAGTTGATAGATGTGCAAGTGCTACAAAATTTATCAACAATTTCTATTGGCGGCTTGCACAACGATTTAGGAAAAGATGACATTTTGGCGCAAAAACAAACAGGAAAATCATAATAACAGCAAATATTTGTATATCAAGGACAAAGTTAGAAAAGAAAATAATTATTTATTCCCCACTCTAATTTGTCAGTAACCATCTCCATTATGAATTATTCAAAACGTGCCTTTATAATCAAACTAACATCCAACTGGCCTTTAAGCAAAAGTATTTCCCTTCTAACCAAACATACCCCTAGAAACTGATTTATTAAATTGAAAACGGTAAAACGATGTACTCCTTAGTTTAGTATTTAGAAGCCAAAAGTACAAATTTCAAATCCATATACGTCGGAACCAGTATTTGTTAGTAAATCACCCAATAATTGCAAATACAAATCATTCTATCTCCATTTTGCTTTTTTGTATTTTATTACCACCATATAAAATATAATATCTAATCACCTAAAATCCCTCACATGATGTTCATAGAACATTGAACACACATATAAATAAAGTGCTTCTTGTTTGTTAATTTTCTAATCCAAATTTGTAAAGAGTAAGTAGGGGAAAAGTTGAATTGAAATGAACTTTTATTAGACAAGAAAAGCTTAAAATTGGACATCTATCTACATGGATTTCACCAACAATTTCTCGCAAAATTAGAGAATATCAAGTAAATTGTTTTTAATTTCTTCCTACATCCTCGTTTTCATCGTTCTCTTCAGCTTGGACTCTGCTACTATTGATAGGATTATGTAAATTAGCAGTGGGTGATACCTTCCTTGACGACGTCGTATCAATAAACGTAGCTGAGCTCATTTCCATTTGACAAACCCTAACTGCCCCAAATAGCTTCTCCGGCAATTCCTCCTCCGTCTGTGACTCCACCAGAAAACCCATATCGATCGTCACCGACGTTACGTACCCTAACGCCAAGTGCAAAATAGCGCTAGCAATCGCTGAGCTGCCGATATCTACGTCGATTTCTAAGTAGTTAGGCCCTCTATGATAGTAGCAATTCAACGCTTTTCCGAGTATACAAGCTGAGTAATTCCCGACTGCAGCTTTCACGATCCACGGGCCTTTCACGATCCGGTTCACGATCTTGAACCTGCTGTTCCGATACGCGTCATCGCCGTTGACGAACCGATAGAGGACAGAACCCGGTTCGAGCGGCTCATCGTCGTTTGTAGCGAAGTAGAAGACCGCGCTGTGTTGGTCCCGCCCTGGAACTTGTAGATTCACCGCGACTATGAAGGTTTTGAGAGACTTCCCTTCGGAGTGAGATTTCCTCAGCGCGTTCATCACACGGTTGTCGTGTCGAGCGAGGACGTGGTCGAGCTTAGAATTAGATCGGAGCCAATCGAGCTTAGAATTAGATCGGAGCCAATCGACGCCGGCAGGCTGAAGAAGCCACGCGCCAGAAGGTATTTTCGCCTTTTTCGTGAAGTAATTTGGCCCTCGTAGGTTGAACAGGTCTCCCGGAGGTGATGCCCAACCGTTTTTCCCCTTGTCCAAATCCACATGCTTTAGTGATCCACCGGCGATGGATTCTTCCCTCCAGTCGCCGCCACCGCCTGCGGCGGAGGTAGAGGTAGGCACGGCGGAGCGCTGATGGTGGAGGTTTTGCTTCTGTTTTTGCTTAGTGGAGCACATTTTCCGGTACCGCTACCTTTCCGTCTTGCGATTGGAGTGTAGTAGTAGCAGGAATAGTAAAACTCCGATGAGAAAGGGCAATCGAACACCACTTCTGGATGTGTATATATGCGAGAGTTGCAGAATGAAAGCGCCCTTGAGTTTCGTAGAAACTACGATAATGCCCCTTTTCAATGCCACTGACAAATGACAGCTAATGATGTCAAAATAAATAATGATAGCCAAAGTACTGTCTCGTTCACAACTTTGAAAATTTATAAATAAAATATAATAATATTTATATAATCCTTTGAGAAATAATTTAAAATTAATATTAAGAGTAAAAATAAGAGAAAGAAATTATTTTTCCTCTCTCCATATATATTTTTTAGTACAACAATAAGTAGAAATGAAGGGATTAAAATACTTGTTTTCATTATTTGAAGCAAAGGTTTTCCTATTTTGGAATATTAGTGAGAGGTCGATTTTGTTTATGGCAGGCTGACCATTGGAAAGTGGAAGAAGGTATAGACGTTAGTGGAGCAAGCAAGCGTAGATGGGACCATGAGCCATCCGTACGGGTTGGTGGATAAGAGTTGTGGTCCTAGTAGGTAGGGGCGGATGCTAGGGTGTTTTTTGTAATCACTCAGCATTAAAATTTTAAAAATAAAGTAAAATTAATTGCATATTTTCTAAATAAAAGTATTTATATTCATATTTTTATATATATATTTATGCCTTTTAATTATTTATAATTAATATCTTCTTTTTATGATATTAATTAATGCGGTATTAATATACAGATAAAAGATTAAGCTCAATCATTTATAATATCAATACTTTGGACCTGAGGTCTAACTCGCATAAATAGATTATAGTGTATCTAATTTCATTAAGTATTTGATCTAATGAATGTAATTTATGTAGTTTTCTCTCAAAATAAAGGTGAAATGGAGTATTCATTTTTTGGTAAAGTACCCTATTTCATAAAGTTGGAATAAAAAATTGGAAGGCATATCTCTTGAGTATTTTTTTCATAGTCCATTAGGGATTATTTGGTACAAAAAATGAATAAAGCAGAGATTAGTAATTCAAGAATTAGTAGTATAAAGATTATTTTTTGTCAAGTGTTTGGTTCATTTGTTTTTCATCTAATTTTGTGTTTGGTTTAAAACTCCACCAAAAACTTTTTTTTAATTATACTCTTGAATTATTATGAAATTTATATTTCATGTAGATAATTACCATATAATATTATTTTTATAGCCTTCTAACTAGCGAGAGCAAAAGCAATTTTGTCACCATGTTTGTTATTTTTCTTTTAAAAAAATCATACTCCCTTTAAAAAAAATCATAATCCGTATCTATTTGTACTATATTAAAATATGCATGTTCTTAGAAATATTCATTTAACTTGACACAATTTTATCCTTCATTAATATTATAATAGATAAAATTGTTATTAATATTTTTCTTAAATTATTATTTAATTATCTTTATAATATTTAAATTAAGGGATCCTAAAATATATATAATAAGAGAAAAATATCTTTTAAAATTAAGGAGTCCAAAGATATATGATAAGAGAAAAATACAATTAAAAGTTGAGGAGTCCTAAAATATATAAATAGAGGTAATAATTAAAGATTTCTAAAATATATGATAAGAGAAAAATATTTTAAAGATTAAGGAATATAATCCTAGAATATATAATATATATGATAAAAATATAATGTTAATATAAAGTGTTGTAATTTTTTGGCAAAATAAAATCACTACTACCGTAGGAGTGGCATGACTCCTTTTTTGGTTGTAATTTTGCTAATTCATATTTTAAATTCAATTCAAATTTGGTCTTAGGTACTCCTATATTTATTTTCACTATTTGTTAAAAAAGTTGCATGTAAAGTATTATTAAATAATTTTTTATAAATAGATTATTTGTCTTTGTCTACTCACATATTCTAAATTAATTTATTCAAAAAATTGTAAGTCTTTATTTTAAAGGGTAGTTAAGTCATTTTCATTCTTATCCAAGAATTACTAAATCCGGTATTAGTAATCTCTTGATATCCTTGGTATTATATAAGACCACATATGATGGATTAGGTTATCCATGAATTAGATGTCATGTTTGCATTGTGCAACCAAATATTATATTAGGGTGGACTAAATTCTAATTCAAGGACTATTTTAATTAATACATCCTACCAAACAGACTCTCAGTGTGTTGATATTCTCAAGGCATCTCCAACTCTATTTTCTATTTTACTCTCTAAGGGGGTGTTTGGTATTGAGGAAAGTATTTTTAAAAAAAATATTTTATAATTTTTTCATATTTGGTTGGCTTAAATATTTTGAAAAATATTTTTTCAAATCAATTTATTTTTCTCAAATATAAAGAAAATTACTTTCAAAAGTTAAGAAAAACATTTTCCAAAACTCTTATCCAATTTTAAATTGATTTTTTTTTATCTCATCTCCACCACAACTCCCCTCTCCCACAATAAAATAAGATTAAAAAATATTTTTTAAAAAAATTCACATTTTGAAAATTTTATATTTTCTCCCGCTCCAATGCCGACCCACCGATCCCCCCAACCCACCTCCCCCCACCCCCTCCTCAAAATAAAATAAAAATAAAAATTTATTTCTAAAAAAATTAAATTTTGAAATTTTCAATTTTTTATTTCACCCTGTGCCCCCACCCACCACCACCCCCCAGCATTCACCCCGGAACCCCCTACAAAAAAATTAAAAAATATTTTACAAAAAGGTCAAATTTAATTTTTTTTTATTTTTTACTCCACTTGCCCCCCTCCCCCATACAAAAAAATTAAAAACTTAATTTTACAAAAAAACTCAACTTTTGAAAATTTTAACATAAACAAGAAACATTTAATTAAGAATCTTTTATGATTTATAGTATGTTAGTTAGAAATATTATATAACATAAATAATAATATAATAATTAAAAAAAATAATAGTTTTTGAAATTTGAAGAACTACTATTCATCTCTTTATAAATGAAGAGTAGAGACTAATATAGGGAGGATTTGGAGAATCCATTCTCTGTTTGACTCCTCAAATATAGAGAATGCAAGTAAAATAGACGTGGATTAAAGATAGTCTTAAGGGCATGTTTGGTAGGATGTATTATATAAAAATAGTCCATGAATTAAAAATAGTCCTTGGATAATTTAATTAAGTCATTGTTTAGTTATTTGATTTAACCCATGGATTAGTTATACCTTATTCATGGTATTATTTTATCTCTAGAAAATAAAGGGATAGCTAATCCAAGATTTAACAATCCTTGAATAAGCCCCATAAATGACCAAACTATCCCTCAATCCCTCAAATTCTTTTAATTATTTTTTTTGTTTTCTTGATGTTACGTTTTATATTTGTAGTTTTGTACTAATAAATTTATTTAAATAAATTAACTTACAACTTTTTTCATTTTTGAATTTATATTTACATAATATAAAATAATTTTTTTGTCATATCACCTTTTTAAATTTTATTTATTTATGAGTTCATATTTACATAATATAAAAAATAAAATTGATATGTCAAAAATTTATTTCGATAATTAATTTAGTTGAGTTATTTTTTTGATACAAATGCCTTATTGAGTAATTTTATTATACAAAACAACGCTCAATAGATAAATTCTCAAAGATGAGTGATTTAAGATATTAACTTCATTTAAAACTACAACTTGCAATTTTTATGTGTAAGCGTAGATGGTTTATTCGATCTTATTATTATTTATGGTCTTTTTTATTTTAAAAGTAGATTTTCTATCTTTATTAAATTAAAAATTGACATTTTGTTAATAATCAATTTATTAAGGTGTCAATTATTTATCTTCAAATAACTCAAGTGAGAAATTAAGTAGAAAACATGACAACAAATTTGTTCTTCTTCAGACTAGCTAGAAGGCTACAAAAAAAATTCTCCGGCAATTATTTACTTGACCCAATTACATGAAATATAATATCCCATAATAGTTCAAGGATATAATTGGAAAAGAATGTTTTTGTAATATTTTAAATCAACCATAAGATTAGGTGAGAAGTAATGAACCAAACACGAAATAAAAAATAATCTTAACATTACTAATTTCTACATTATTAATCCTTGCATTATTTATTTTTGTACCAAATGACCCTAATCTAATCAACTCTTTTCAATTTTGAAAGTTTTCCACAATTATGTTGCTATTGAAAATTTTGCAAAATGTTGGTATAAAAAAATGAAATAACGTATAAACAAAATAAGCTGACACTACTTAATGCAGAGAGGTTCCAACTTTGCTAGGTCCAGAGCTCAAGTAAAGCATGGGCAAGTGTTCGAATTCAGTAGATTGTATATATGTTATCTTTTTGGTTAAATAGTTTTTCACTTTTCTTTTCTTTTCTTTTTCCTTCCATGAGGTTAATCGGGGTTTGAACAGTGGGGAGCTCGGCAAAAATTTATATTGTGTATATATAAGATAAATATTTTATATTTTTGTATATATATTAAACTTGAATCCCCTAAATAATAAGTAAAGTCCAGTATAATGATATGTTTCTTTTAAATGAATCATCATGTTCAGAGTTGTTATTTCATTTAAAATATTATTTTTTTAGCTTTTCTTAATTATATTTTTAGTCTCTCATGCGCAGGGTTCGAATTTCACTTAAAACTATTTTTAGTTTTTCTTAATTATTCCTTTGAAAATTGTATTTTATTCGCACTTTTATACTTTTATTATATTTCGAAATTTCTGAGTTAAAATCCTAGATTCGTCACTGTACAATCATACCTATCGACCCCCAAAGAAGTTTCTTTAGCAATAACTACAAATAATACTTGTAAACGTTTAGAAGGATATCATTCATATTCCTTAACATTAAGAGAGTCGATATTATCAGTTGGGCTAATTTCATGCCTTTTTTATTGATGACACATTTGGTTGTTTAGAAACAAAATTATAATCAGTTTAATGAGAAAAACCTGTGTAAGGCTGTTGAATTTGATCTAATTGCCGGTAAGAATAACAATAACTACTCACCAAACTGCAAAAAAAATGTAAAATTGCGTAGAAATATTTGTGACGAAGAATTTTTGATAATTTTATGATATAATTCAATTACAAATTTGTGATGGAAATGATAGTTTGTCACAAATATATTACAAATTTATTATAAAAATGATAGTCCATCTACAACCTCGTTACAAATTTGTGATTTCGTCGCAAAATTGTTAGGGACATAAAAATATTGATGATCTTAATATTCTTGTACTGGTTTGTACGTTCCTTGGAATTCCATTACTTGCTAACTAAACTCAAAAACTTAGGAAAAAATTCTCAAGTCTACTTGAAAAGTCACCTAATAATTAAAATTGATATAATTATTAAGTAATTATACAATGTAATGATTAAAATGATTTTCTTATTTTTCATAATATAATTATATGTGTATTGTTTGATTGTATAAATGCAATTACACAATTAAATTAAAATTTTAAAATAAAAGTTAATTATTAAAATTAAATGTTAATGTTTGATAAATATGTGTATTTATTAATAATGTTGATAATAAGATACATATTGTTTCTTGAAAATATATTAACTAATAAATACACACTTTGAATTTTCTACGATCCTTAAGAAATAATATTTAATATAAGTATATTACCACAATATCTATATCAATTATATAGTTTTAGATGTTTGAAAATAGTTGGAGAAATATAAGGTAATCAATATTGTGGATAAAAAATGTTGGAAAAAAAAGAAGAGAAAGTGCAAAAAATTAACTAAACCTAAAAGTATATTTTTCATAACGTTTTCTTTTGTTTTTTTTCCTCCTAAAATGAGGGTCAGAAGATTTCGAAGTGAGAAATTTGACTCTTACAAATAATATTTAAATGGTCAATCAGTTAGAATTATTAACACTCTTTTTTTTCATAAAACATTAACCCTTTTTTCCTTCATTTTTCTCCCTTGAGAGCCCACGGTCACAATGACGCTCCGGCAATTTTGTTCCACGAAAATTAAGTTTGTACCTCTTTAAATTAAACTATTTATATTTATATATTTTTTTACATTTTGTATCCCTATATTATTAAAATTTTGTCCTATTAATATTAAAATTCGTGTGTTGGCGTTATGCTGATGTCAGCACATGCTTGTATAATATATCAATAGGGTATACATATACCAACGGGGTATAACAAATGATTAAGCTCAATCCTATATGATATCGACATGGTACAATTATGTTGCTATTGAATATATACCAACAGGGTATCACATAAGATTAAGCTCAATCTTATATGATATCGACATGGTATAAATATATCCACAAAGTATATAATGATATATTTTCTACTAATTTAGAGTTTAATAATTTTTTTATTTGTTTCTCTAAAAAAATTCTATATACTAATTGGGTATCAATATACTGTCAGAGTATCACAAAGGATTGGGCTCATTTTATATGATACCGCTATGGTATATATATACCGTTAGAGTATATTTCATAGTATTTACGCTGACATCAGCATGATATCAGCATGCAAAATAAAAAGGAGTAAGTGGGTAGAAAGGTAAATAAATTTACGCTGACATCAGCATGATATCAGCATGCAAAATAAAAAGGAGTAAGTGGGTAGAAAGATAAATAGTTTAGGTAATGTAATAACTATAGACTTTAAGGGCATATTTGTCCCTTTAAAGAAGAATTAGATAAATTTGTTTTTCTTAAATAATGAATTTAATGTTAGAACCCGTATTATGGTGTTTTGGATCAATTACGAAATTGGGACCAGTGTTCCAATTTGTGGAGAATTCGGGACTTAAGCGTATTTTTAAAAAGTTTGAGAATTCTAGTGGAAATTTTAAAAACTTGGGAGTTTGGTATCATGTGTGTTTAATTGGTTCACGTAGGAAAAGTTTGGGGACCAAAATGAATTTTCTCAAGACTTGAAGTCTTGGAGGAAATTATAAGGGTGTCCCACCCCAAGTGTGTAAGGTTTCCATTAGAACACTTGTGGTGGGACCAAGATTTTTTTCATTTTCCTTATCTTTATATGTATGCATGTATATGTAATCTATGTACAAGAGAGAGAGACACCACACTTAGCAAAAATTTCCCAAAACAAAAAACAAAGCCAAGAACAAAACCTGTAGCAACTCTCGGGTTGCTACAGTACAAGGTACAAGAATTTCATTTTTTGATTCTTCTATTATTTTGACGCTACAAGCCTAGTATATTGGGTCCCCCAAGTCGCGTGGAAGCATTGGCTGGTCAAGAAAATACCTCATTTTGCGGATTGGATGATTTGAATTTCTTAAAAGGGTTATAAGGTATGCTGATTTTTATCTTGTTTTAGTTGAATTTAAAGTTTGTATGTGTGTTGGGGTGTATTAAATTGAAAGAAAAACCATGAAAGATTGCTTGTTAGTTTGAATTGTGAGTTTGGAAGTTGGGTTCGAAATTGGGGACGAGTATGTATATGAAGGTATATTGTCTTAAATCATGTGATTGTGTTTAATTGGCATGAAAAATGATTCTTGTAGGGTGAAAGAAGCATGAAAATTTTTTTGTATATATTCTTGAGGTGTTGGTTGAATTTGGACCCTTATTTGTAATGAAATATTGTATTTTAAA
>DF358923.1:64716-78988 GCA_000787875.1 Solanum virginianum | reverse complement strand
TGGCACCGCCGTTATCATTCAACGGGACACGCCGCCTGTGCCATCACTTGACAGGAAGACTTTCGATACAAGGCACCCTTTGCAGATCTTTGATCCTAATGCCACATCGATAACTCCGCACATGTCGGTCCATCACATCTGCCCTCCGAACCTGGGCTCTGATACCACTTGTTGGTTTAATGTGTCATTTTTAGCAATATGAATAGATATGAAGTACTGCTCCATACCTTAAAAGAAATTCTCCAATTCTTTAGAACCACCAAAAGACTTACATTGTGAGATATTTACTTCCTCATGAGTTGGTCCAGACATAGCAATAGCCCGACGTAGCACCACCATTTTTATATTAAGATTTTCATTTTCCTTTTGACAGATAGCCTACTTATATACTACTTCTTTCACGAAAAACATAGCATTTTCAACCATTGGTCCTTAGTCTCAGTATGAGACTACTACATTTCTATTCGAAACTACTTTAATTCTGTACGCAACCCATGAATCTGGTTGAGCTAATACACCGAATTTGAACCATTCCAGCGTTCGTCCGTCATATCAACAGATGTCTCAACTTGTCTTACAGTCTTTGCTTTGATACTAATTGATAAATGGATAATTTTTTAACACCATTTCTAGGCAGCCAAGCACACTTCGCACAACTTCAGCCTTACATACAATCACAAATGTGTCTAAGTATGTAGACTAATTTCTTATGTATACTAACAACATTGAAACGTACAGAAGCGAATCTCAAGCTTTATTAATTTCACAAATGTATAAAGAAATAGGCTTCATGAATTTTACTAAGGCATAAAACACTTTCTAATGCATTAGTCCAATTTCTACCCATATTTAAAACACCAAAAAAGGGTCTAAAATGCACTCGAACTATTGAAAAATGATACAAAAATGTCGTTCATCCACCTATTGGGCCTAAGATGCCCCTGTCATCTACCTTTGAGTCCAAAAATATCCTTCATTCACCTTTTTGGCTCACTTATATCCTTGAAACAAACAACTCTCTTCTTTCTTTCTTTTTTAAAATTATTATGTTTCATTTTCTTATGAAATAAAGTAAATCTCCATCCTCGATTCTTTATTTACAATAAAAAGATCTTACAATTTTTTTATTTTTTAAAGTTTGTTTTCGGGTTATAGAAAAAGAAAATATTTTGATTTGGACAAAATATGTGAAAAATCTTATTAAAAAAATAAACTAGTAGTTTTACTGTAGTTTTATTTTTTTAAAAAATTAGGTCCATGAATAAGGTATATTTTTTTGGATTTAATAAATTATGGGAAAAAAAATCTTTAAAAAAACTCTCTTAAAAAATCTGAAGTTACAACAATACATATTTTGAAAAATTTTAAGAAAATCTGCACATATTTGTATTTTATTTAGACAAAGTAATTAACCTTTAAAGGTCAAAACAATTTATTAAAACTAATTTAGCTTTCTTTAATTTTTTTAATTAATCAAATTTGAATAGTTTTTCATTATTTTTTATCATAACATTAAAAAAAAACTTACTCTTTGGCTAAATAAAAATTTACTTTTTCATTAACTTTATATATTTTTAAAAGATTTTATTTTTTAGAAAGCTAAATCGGTTATCTTTGGCTAAATAAAAACTTACTTTTTCATTAACTTTATATATTTTTAAAAGATTTTGTTTTTTAAAAAGCTAAATCGGTTAATTATTTTAATAAATCACTTTGATCAGTTTTTAAAAAATCATTTTGATTCTAAAAGAGATACATTATTTCAGTTTGGATAAATTGTGGAAAGAAATCTAATAGAGATGGAAATTTATTTTATTCCATAAGAAAATGAAACATAATAAATATTTAAAAAAGAAAAAGAAAAAAGATAGGATGGTTAGTTTCAAGGGTATAAGTTGGCCACAAAAATTAATGAAGGGCATTTTTGGACACCAAAGGTGAATGACAGGGACATTTTAGGCTTAATAGATGGATGAAGAACATCTTTGTACTACTTTTACTAGTTTGAGGACATTTTAGATCTTTTTCCGTTGAAACTATATACATAAGCAATTACACATAGTTACAAATGTCCATGTACCAAACAAAAATCTTCTCTGAAATAAACCAAGTACAACAGAAATATTCTAACATCCATACAACATTCAACTTTCAAATATTATAACTCACGTACCACACTCATGGTCTTCATATTTAACAGAATTTGCCATGCCCAACATTTATAGTACTCCAACCTTCTTCAACCTTTTTTAATAAATAATTATTGATTTTAATAATACTTTTTATTTATTATCATCTAAAATAATACATAGTAATACTATGATAAATTTATTATGTATTAAAAGTGAATTATGCATATAATATAAATACTTATATTACAAGTGTTTAAAATATATTATGCTTGTTTGATAAGAAATTGACATAAAGCATTATAAAAATGCATTTAAGTGTAACAAATATATTATCCATGAATAAAACATGTATTATGTGTTCTATAAACTATTCCTCGTAATCTATATCTATACTATATTAAAAGTATGAAAGTTCTTAATAATGTTGATTGAATTTTTTGTCCTTCATTAAAAGACTCTTCTTTAGACAAAATTGTCTTTTTACTTTTTACTTTTTTTAGAATTATTATTTTAATGATATTAAATATAAATAAAAATTAAATAAAAAAATTCCTATATAAAGAAACTTTTTTCAACTAAAATAGACTTGGTGTAAAAGGAAATTAGTCAAAAAGATAAAAAAGTTTAAAAGGAAAACACATCCAAAAAAAATTAAAGGGAAAATTAAATAAAGAAAAATCTCTACGCAAAGAATCTTTTTCCAACTAAAATACAGCTGGTGTAAAAAAAATTAGTCAAAAAAGAAAAAAAAAAAGGGAAACACGTCAAAGTGAAAAAGAAAAAAAATATTTAAAGAAAAAACTTCCTTTTTTGTAGGGAACTAGGTTAATTTTATTTTTTTATTTTTTACCCGTTAATAACACAAGTTTTCCACTTTGAAGAGGAAATTCAAATAACAATTTTTAAAAAAAAATAAATTTAAAAGGGGAAAAGATATTAATTGCTTGAAAATAAATAAAAAAAATTCTAATTTCACCATGAATCCTAATTATATGATGATAAGTTTTGTCCTAAATATAATAAAATATTATTTTCTTTCTTTTTTGATTTATGATTTCTCTGCTTCTATAAAAACACTTCAATTTCAACTTTTGATTCATTCACTCCCTTCATCGATTTGTGTTAAGTGGTGCTAGATCTTATTTTATAGTTTTTTCTCTAATTTCAATTTGATTCTCAGGTTTCCTTATATTGTATACTCACCTTTTTTTGTTTCATATTCTTTTCCCTTTCTTTTTCACTTTTTGAATTTAAAGAAAATAATATTAATTGTTATGTCATCTTAACTTGCTTCATTCAAATTATATTATGGTCTTCGTTTATTTAGTTTAGTCTAATAAATTTTTTTTATTTAACAATTTCTATTATTTTGTTTCTAACTTCTCCATCTATTTACAAATTCCATCTATTCATGTACAGTAATATCTCAAGTAAGGTAATACTTCTTCAACTTAATTTTTTTTAATGTTATAAATTCATATATTATTGTTCTTATTATTTTTTTCAACAATTTATTTTATACAATCTTGCAATGGATTCTGAGAAGGACTTGATCACTGAAGTTGTGACAATTAGTACCTTAAAAACATATGATTCTTACTGGACGAAAGCTACACCAAGAAGGTAAAGTTAAAAATTAAATTTATCTTTTTTTATTATTAATTTATTATAAGTAATTATATTAACATCAAAATAAATATTTCATGCTCGTGATTATGACCTGAATAAATAGTTATAATTATTCACTTGGTTAAGACATCATGATTTCAATTGCTTATTTTTGGGACGCGGTTGTTATTAATTTATACCTTTCAAATAATGTGGAATATGATTGATCAATGATCATGTATATTTCTTCATATTTAATAATCAATAGTTCTATAAAATTATATTAATATATATTTTAAAAGTATCAACTTTTTAGACTTTAATGTTTGATCGTTTCTTCAACCCATATTTTATGATTAATGGTTTGTAATATGATGTTTACTCTTTTGTTATGATTCTTTATTTTGGTGATGTTCAAGTGACGAAGAAGCAAGTAAATTTGATAAATCCACAACAAGCATGCATAAGCTCAAATTGTCAAATTTTTGAAATATGTATTTTTTAAATATTTTTTGTTTTTAGATTTGAATTTTTCAATAATTGATAGGGTTACTCGTTGTAGGCACATAAATAAAAACATGAAATATAAATATTAGTTGGTTAAAATAATTTTTAAATATTGATAGATGTTTATGTTTTACATTTATTTTTATAAAATTAATTGCACAAATCACGTAAGTCCTTAAAATGTTGATTGAGCTTTTGGTGCTTCATTAAAAGATTTTACAAGAAGCTAAACTGTTATTTACTATTTTTTCTCAAATTATTTTAATTATTTTTTATTGAATTAATAATAATCTTAAAAATTATGGAGTTCTAAAAAATGTATAAAAAATTAATGTTTGTAAGTTTCCTTTTTCGTTGTATATGTGAAAAACTAGTTTTAAAATATATGATAAGAAAAAAATTCTAAAATATATAATAAAAAAAAAAGTTCGAGAATTAGTGTTGGTAAGTTTCTCATGGATAAACTCCTAATTTCATTCCTGTAACTCTTATGTGTATGTTGCATCTATATGTTGTTTCTTTTTTAAATGTCTTACGATTTACCACAATTGACTTATTAAAGTTTACTTAAAACTTATATTGTAAAATGACAATAACATATACTTCATTTGTCCTATTTAATATAATACTCTTTGATCTAGCACAACATTTAAGTATTTATTTTTGCAAATTTATGGTCTATAAATAATTTTTACATATTTATATGGTTGTAAATTATTTTATTAAGGATAAAAGAAAAATTTTAATTAAATTATTTTTAACTACAATAAGGTGATATTCTTTTTAGTACAAATTAAAAAAATATAACATAAAATAAAGTAAAATAAAATAGGGATTTGATTCCTACAATTTAGGCCACCTACAAATATGGTAATAAGTGTGTGTGGAATTAGGCATTGCATGTGATTTTTTTCCTCTCAAATTGAGGACTCCTAAAAGTATGGTAAGAGGCTGTGTACAACTAGGAGTACGTGAATTTTTTTTTAATCTGAGATTGGAAAACCTTTAATACAAGATAAAATTATTAACGTCACTAAGAATCATATATTCAAAAACAAAAAGGGATTATCCTATCAACTCTATTCTTAAGATAAAAGAAGAAAAATAAAAATAAAAAACATAAATCTTTAGAATGATGAAGTTGGTACCGTTTATCAAGCTTAATTTATAAATGATGAAATGTTATCTCACAAAAATCTTCATAACGTATTGACATGTGAAAGATTTTTGTGTATTCATATAATGGTGCTGGTAAGTCAGTTGAAGGACAAGAAAATGAGTCAAAAAAATTGCAAAAAAAAAATTGCAATTTTTTTTGATATTCTTAGCTAAAGTTCAAGTATCCAATAACTCAAGACATTTCTAAATACTAGTCAATACATATTAAATTGTGCATGTTAAATATTGTGTCGTTAACATTGAGCTTTAGTCGTCCTTATGCTACGGAATGCCATTTGATGTATACAAGTACAATGGAGCGTGTAGAGAGGTGATTGAGGGACAGAGGGAGATATGGTGATATTTTAAAGCCTATTTACGGAGAACATATGTTAGTGTTAAAGTAGTTAATATATGTTTATTAAAATATTATGATCACGATTCAATTAGATATGCCGAATTGCAAAAGTCGTTAATAATGTGGAATAAGTGACAATAGTATTCGACACTATGGAGTTGTCACGCCCCGGAAGGGTACCCTAGGTGTAAATTGCACTCGGAGACTATTGCTAGCCCCCAAGCGAACCACCTAGTCTCATCGCATTCGTTCAATCAATTCATTTGCTGAAGATATTAAAGAATATTCTAACTATCAGTGGGCTATCATCATCGTCAACATCCGTCATATGAAGAAAGATTAAGGAAAACAAACTTTGTTTAAAAGTAGAACAACAGGGGGAAAGGAACCCCAACATCAATCATCATCCGTCTACGTCTATGAAGCCTCTACAACTACTGCCTAAGAAGATACCATGACAGGTCATGGCTATCACAATCAAAGAAAAATAACTCAATAAATCTAAAGAAATAACCATCCTCCTAATGCAGGGAGGACTCACCACGATTTGAAATCAAGAAGCTCTGAACCTCAACGATTAGGCTATTGAAGTCCTCTGTCTACTGAATCTGCATAATAAAATGATACAGCGCCAAAGGGGCATTAGTAGGTGGAATGTACTGTATGTAAAATGGGCTAAAGTAAATAATATGGGCTATACAATGTAAAATGACATCAGCTCATCAATCACTCAACCCCAACTCAGAGTAAGGAATAAGACTCTATCCCATCACCATCCATCGAGACTCATACTATCACATCAACATCAGAGTACTATCATCAAGGGACCAATCTGGGAATTTCTCGGACCGACACCCATCACCTATGAGCCGATGATGGTACAACGAAGTGATGTCGTTGCGGCATCTGCCCAGTACCTTACCGGGATGAAAAGGTATACATCAGGGGGTTCATAATAATATCAAGTCCTCTTTTGGGACTAAGAAAACATCCATTTCTCACGGTCCAATCCTCTTCTACGCTGGCCACATAGTTAATGAGTGTGAGTGAGACTCACTCTTACTCATCTTTCGTGCTCAATACTCCTCTCAGGACTCAACATGCTCGTAAACATTAACATCAAGGTTTCTCATCATTTAGTCTCTTTTGGACAAGGGCATCATCTCATCTTAGCTTCTCTCAACTCAATATTATTATGAACATTCTTTAAAACTCAAATGTGACCTCTTCAACACTCTAAGGGGGCTTACACCCCATCAATTCCAATAATATTGTCATCAGTACTCACTCAAATCAAGACCCAGACCACAACAGTCATGCATAGATATGAAGTCCAGGCTCTAGACATCGACCCCTAGCTTCACTTATGGATTCTTTAACAATTAAACATGCATAGTTTACACAATAGCTCAATTAATCAGTTGAACAAATAATTAAAGTTATGATGACCATCAACTTATGAAAATACATGTAAACAAATAGTAGTTTTCAAGATAGCATTCAAGAAATCTTAACATAAACCCATCACCTATCAACTATCAACTTAATTCAATCATGGGGGCACATGGGAGAACAATCCCATGTTCTAGGTAGCCTTTACATACCTGGAATGAGGAACTACCAAGTCTCTTCGAGGAAATTTGAACTCGAACTCAAAACCCTCAAGCTATCTCTTCTTCTTCTCTTAGAATCTACGCTTAGACTTAAGACATAAAGGAGTTTTGAAACCCTTCGTACGAATTTAAGACTTAAAAAATCACATTTTGGGACTTAGGAATAGGTTGGGAATACCCAAAATACCCTTCTCAAAATTAAAAGAAAAATTTTAAAAATTCATACACTGGTTCGTGATGCACCAGGGGTGCGGACCAGTGCATTTCAAGAATTTTCCAAAACTTTCAATTCCCATCAAAAAATAAAAAAATATATAAAGTGTTAGTCCGTGCCCCCTTCGCGTCGCTCCAGAGGCGTGAATCGATGCTATTTTCCATTAATTAGCAAAAATTATTTTTCAACTCGGTTGCTCTAGAATCAGGTCGAGATAATTTTTCCACTCGAGTTTTTGCGCTGATCGCAAATTCGGTCTTAGATTTCCCATTGGAGCTTTGAAAGATGCATTATGCGCACGATTACATTTTAGGGGCATTTCGATAATTTTAAGAGGTGTTACATCATCCCCTCCTTGGAATCATTCGTCCTTGAATGATGAGTAAAGGTAGAATAAAGCACGAGTAGACTCGAAACTCATCTCGCCCCTCACTCGAGAACTCTCGAACTCTCAACTATCCATCACCTTCTATATCTTTATCTTAGACTAAAGAATGGAATTAGTACATCAACTCAAGAAAGGAACTTCAATAGCATTAAGGATAATGATATTACCTTCAACATCATCATCATTTGGCATGAATAGGTGTGGCTATTTGAGTTTCATCGCTTCCTCAGCTTCCCAAGTAGCTTCCTCATTGAATTGGTTCCTCCATAAAACTTTGATGGAGGCTATCTCTTTATACCTTAGATTACGAACTTGTTGATCCAGGATTTGGACTGGAATTTCCTCATAAGACAAGCTATCTTTTACTCCCGTACTCTCAATAGGAATTGCTAAGGAAGGATCTTCCAAACATTTCTTTAGTATTGAAATATGAAATGCAGGATGAACTCCATCTAGCTCGGAAGGCAAGTCTAGCTCATAAGAAACCTTCTCAATTCTCCTCGCAATTTGGTATGGTCCGATATAACGTGGACTCAACTTCCCCTTCTTGCGAAACCTCATGACACCTTTCATGGGTGACACCTTCAAGTACACCCAATCATCCACCTCAAACTCCAAGTCTCTTCTCCTCACATCCATATAAGACTTCTGGCGACTTTGCGCTCTCTTCAACCTGTCTCTGATGACCTTCACCTTCTCCATGGACTAGTGGATAAGATCAGACCCAATCAATTTAGCTTCACCAACCTCAAACCAGTCAATCGGTGATCTACATCTCCTCTCGTATAATGCCTCGTAATGGGCCATCTAAATGCTGGCATGGTAACTATTGTTGTATGCGAATTCAATCAAGGGTAGATGATCATCCCAATTTCCTTTGAAATCGATGACACACGCTCTCAACATATACTCCAAAGTCTGAATGGTGCGCTTTGCCTGTCTATCTATCTGAGGGTGAAAAGTTGTGCTCAGATGTCCATTCGTACCTAATCCTTTCTGAAAAGATCTCCAAAATTGAGAGGTGAATTGAGCTCCTATGTCTGAGGATGATGGATAAGGGAACCCCATGTAACCTCACAATCTCTCGAATGTATAGTCGGGCATACTCCTTAGCCATATTAGTTGTCTTAACTGCCAAGAAGTGGGTTGATTTAGTCATCCTATCCACAATCACCTATATCGAATCATGCTGCTTCTGGGTTCTTGGTAAACCAATAATGAAATACATGTTGATCATCTCCTACTTCCACTCAGGAATTTCAAAGTTCTGCGCCAATCCACACGGTCTCTGATATTCAACCTTGACCTATTGACAATTGGGTCACTTAGAAATGAATTCCGCAATGCCGTTCTTCATCCCATTCCACCAATAGACTTCTCTCAAGTTGTGGTACATCTTGGTAGAACCAGGATGGATAGAATATCTGGAGCTATGAGCTTAAGCCATGATCCTTTCTCAAACACCATCAACATAGGGCACACATAATCTACCATGGTATCTCAACACCCCATCTCCCCCTTTAGAGAAAGCCATCACCTTTTACTTGTGAATAGTTTAGCTTCTTTCAGTTGGAGCAAGACAGGGTCTTGGTCTTGCTTTTCCTTCACTTCTGACACCAAGGATAAAGAAGAACCATTCTGAACATTGACCCCGCCTTCACTGTTCTCTTCAAGTTGCACTCCCAGTCGAGCCAATCTATAAACTTTCTTAGCCAATTCTCTCTTCCCTTTCTCCACATGGGCAGTGCTACCCATAGACAACCTGCTAAGAGCATCAACAACAATGTTAGCCTTACCTAGGTGGTAGAAGATGCTCATATCATAATCCTTGAGCAACTCCAACCATCTCCTCTGTCACAAGTTGAGCTCCTTCTGACTGAATACATATTGAAAACTCTTGTGGTCAATGAACAGTTGAAAAGTGACCAAGTATAGGTGATTTCACGCTTAAGTGGGCATGGGGCTATGAACCCAACAAAACCAAGGAAAAATTTACACCGGTCCACTCCTTGGCGCGACACAGACCCATCGCGCAAGCAACATTTGTACTGCCCCTGGTGCGTCGCAGCCAAGGCGCGAATGTTCTCTGGAAATCGTTAATTAGCAAAAATTATTTTTCGCTATAGGTCCTCTAAAATCCATATTATACCTATTTCACACTCAATTTTGCCCCCTTATCTAGAATATGAAGTTAAATTTTTGATATCATGCACAGATTTTGAGATATATATAAATTACGATTATGGGCATTCCAAAGCACATGTTTGGGGAGTTTCAATATCTCCCCTTGGAAATATTCGTCCTTGAGTGTCAAAGAAACATGCATAAGAGAAGTAATCATGAAGATTTCAACCCAACATGAATGCGACAAATGCACTTAAACATCATTTTCAAAAATCTCAACATAAATGTCAAAAATCACAATAAACTTGTCACCATAAAACATGGATGCATACAAAATAACATAAGGGCTGAAACTTATGATTTGAAATCATGTAGAGGACTTAAATCAGTACCTTAGGCCTGAGTATAATAGAAGAGATATGGGTATCACTTTTTCATGTCCACCTCAGCTTCCCATGTGGCACTTTCAACTTATTGATTCCTCCAAAGGACCTTGATGGAAGCTACATATTTGTTTCTCAACCTCATCACTTGTCTATCCAAAATCTCCACCGAGACCTCCTCATAGGTCAAATTATCTTCTACAACATCCACAACATCCAAGGGTATTATAGCACTTTGTCTATCAAAAATCTCCACCGGGACCTCCTCATAGGTCAAATTATCTTCTATAACACCCACAACATCCAAGGCCACTATAGCACTTGGGTCGCCCACACACTTTCTCAACATGGACATATGGAAGACCGGCTGAACCATATTCATCTCCATAGGCAACTCCAACTCATATTCAACTTTACCCACTCTTCTCAAAACTTTATAAAGACCCATAAACCTTGGGCTTAATTTCCCCTTCTTGCCAAATCAGACACACACTTCATGGGTGAGACTTTCAAGTAAACCCAATCACTAACCTTAAACTCAAGATCTTTTCTCCTCACATCTGAGTAGGAATTTTGTCTACTTTGGGCTGTTTTCAATCTCTCCCTTATTAACCTCACCTGCTCCAAGGCCTCCATGACAAAATACAGACCTAGCAAAGCCATCTCCCCCACTTTAAAGCACTCAACCAAAGATCTACAATCCCTACCATATAAAGCTTCGAAAGGAGCCATACTAATGCTTCAGTGGTAGCTATTGTTGTAAGCAAGCTCAATAAGTGGAAGATGTTCATCCCAAATACCCTTAAACTCCGATACACAAGCTCTAAGAATATCCTCAAGAGTTTGGATAGTTCTCTCAACTTGACCATCCATTTGTGGGTGAAAAGTCATGCTAAGCTTAACTTTGGTACCAAAACCTCTTTGGAATGACCTCCAAAAGTGAGAAGTGAATTGAGCACCACAATCTGAAATGATAGACAAGGGCACCCGATGCAATCCAACCAACTCATGAATATACAACTTGGCATAACCTTCGGCACCATAAGTGGTCTTAACTGGTAAAAAGTGAGCCGACTTTGTCATTCTCTCCACAATAACCCAAATAGAGTCAAAGTGTTTTCTAGTCTTAGGCAACCTAACCATAAAATCCATGTTGATCTCTTCCCACTTCTAAGTAGGAATCTCTATGTCTTGGGCTAGGACACCCAGCCTTTGATGTTTGGTCTTGACTTGTTAACTATTGTGACATCTGGATATGAACTTGGCAATATCTCTCTTCATACCACCCCACTAATACACCTCCCTCAAGTCTCTATTCATCTTTGTAGATTCGGGGTGAATACAATAGGATGAATTATGGGCCTCCTTCAATATCAACTCCCTTAAGTCTTCAACATTAGGCAAACACAACCTACCTTGGTACCTAAGGGCACTTTGTCCCCCTTGGGAGAAAACCTCTACTTTACCATTTTTCACCAAGGCCTTCAACTCTAACAATACGGGGTCAAGATTTTGTCTTGACTTTACCTCCTCAATCAAAGAAGATTTAGAACCATGAACAACCACTACACCACCATTATCAACTTCATCCAACCTAACCCCCAATCTAGCCAACCGATGAACCTCTATAAGCACCTCTTTGCCACCATCATTAGCATTAGACACCCTACTTAGAGAATCAACCACAATATTAGCTAAGCCACGGTGATAATGCACACTCATATGATAATCTTTAAGGAACACCTCCTTGCCACCATCATCAACATGAGCTAGACTACCCATGGACACTCTACTTAGAGCATCGGCCACAACTTTAGCTTTGCCAGAGTGATAATGCACACTCATATCATAGTCCTTTAAGGAGCTCTAACCACCTTCTTTGCCTCAAGTTAAGATCCTTTTGGGTGAACACGTATTGGAGACTCCTCGTGGTTGGTAAACACATCAACATGAACCCCATACAAGTAGGGATGCCAAATTTTCAAAGCAAATAATACGGCCGACAATTCAAGATCATGGGTGGGATAACTCTTCTCATGCACCTTAAGTTGCCTAGAAGCATATGCTATCATCCTACCATTTTGCATCAAAACACACCCCAAATGAATTCTTAAGGCATCACAATATACCAAGAACCCTTCCGGTAGAGCCAAGATAGGAGTGGAGATAAGCTTATCATTCAAAGTCTAAAAATACTTTTCACATTCATCGGTCCACACAATTTTTCCTTCTTTTGGAACAACTTTGTCATAGGGGAAGCAATAGAAGAAAAGCCATTCACAAACCTTCGGTAATAAGTCGCCAACCCATGAAGCCCCTAATATTTGATGGAGTCAAGGGTCTAGGCCAATTCCTAATTACATTCGTCTTAATAGGATTCACCTTAATGCCATCACCCGATACCACATGCCCTAGAAAAGCAATCTCTTTCAACCAAAACTCACATTTTTCATATTTTACATAAAACTTCTCCTCCCTCAAAATTTGCAACACCACCCTCAAGTGATTCACATGCTCCTTCTCACTTTGGCAATAAATCAAGATATCATCAGTAAAGACCACCACGAACATGTCAAGGTAGGGTTTAAAGACCCTATTCATGAGATCTATAAATATAACCGGTGCATTAGTCAACCCAAAGGACATAACTACAAACTCAAAGTGCCAATACCTAGTCCAAAAAGCTATCTTGGGAATATCACACTCCCTCACCTTCAATTGGTGGTATCCGGACCGAAGATCAATCTTAGAAAAGTGACTAGCCCCTTGAAGTTGATCAAAAAGGTCATTAATCCTTGGTAGGGGGTACTTGTTCTTTATGGTAACCCTATTAAGTTGCCGGTAATTCAATGCACATTTTAAGAGAATCATACTTCTTCTTCACAAAAGACACTGGTGTATACTAGGCCTTATAACCCTTCTCCAACAAATCCCTCAATTGATCCTTCAACTCCTTCAATTCCGCCCAGGCCATATGGTAAGGGGGAATTGAAATGGGTTGAGTACCGGAAAGGAGGTCTGTACCAAAGTCTATTTCCCTTTCGGGAGGAACACCAGGAAGCTTATCGGGAAAGATATCAAGGAACTCATTAACAATCGAAACTAAATCAATAGGAAGGACTTTAGACTCAACATCCCTAACCCTCACAAGATGTTAAAGGCAACCCTTAGAAATCAAGTTTTGGGTTTTAAGATAACAAATGTATCTACCCTTGAACACCATATCATGACTTTCCCACTCAAGAACGGGCTCATTAGGGAATTAAAATTTAATCCTATAGGTTTCACAATCAGTAGAAGCATAATATGGATGTAACCAATCCATCCCAATAGTGACATCATAATCCGCCATATCTAATTCAATAAAATCACAAGGCAAGACTTTATGCAATATGAACATGGGACAATTTCTATAGACTCTTTTAGCAACAATGGACTCACCAACGGGGGTTGACACTTCAAGGTTCACACAACAATTTAGGACTAGCATAAAGCTTTTTGGCAATAAAAGGAGTAATAAAAGAAAGAGTGGCACCCAGGTCTATCAATGCATACACATCAAAATAAAAACACTAACATACCAGTGATGACATCGGGCACCTCATATGCCCCTTGTCTTCCTTGAAATTCATAGAATCTATTTTGCCTTGGAGCACCCCTTGTTGGCCTCCCTTAGCCCTTGGACCCACATTTGCACCTTAGCCATGTGGATGACCATCTCTACCTTTGTGTGGATGACCATCTCTATATTTGTTTTGAGCATGAGGACAATCAATAACTTTGTGTC
>DF358923.1:34188-52011 GCA_000787875.1 Solanum virginianum | reverse complement strand
GACTTCATATTCTTGTTTAGGGGGTAAAATTGAGTGGGAGATGGGTCTAACTCAAACTTTAGATCAATCATAGCAAAATTTAAAATTTGAAAGTGACGAAAAAATAGTGAGCAAGCGCGCCCCAGGCGCGACGCGCCAAGGGCATGGAGAGGCTATTTTTTTGGCCAGTTTGTTTTACTCGATCCAAGGTTTTTGGGTCTTGGACCTAAGTGTTTCCATATGTGAAAATACCTGTACTTAGTCTTATTTCACCTTCATATCATATAAGACATTCCCCAAAACCCTCTCAAACACTTAGATAAATATTTTACTCAAAATTCAAGTGCCAAATCTCTTCCCAAATCTTAAGAAATTCATCCAAGTTTCAAGTCTCCATTCCAATCTTCATCAAAGAATTCTCCAAAGTCAAGGTATGTGGGTTTCATTCATGGGTTCCTTTCACCCATGAAGCCCAAGCTTCCTTTTTACCTAAATTGCATGATTTCAAGTTGATTACTTATGGATCTTACTTATTATGAATTGGACTATGAACTATATTGGGGTTTCAAGAAATTGTGACTATTTAAGCATGTTTTGATCTACGAATCTAAGGTCCATTGTGGGATTTGATGAACGGTTTTGATGTATAATACTTGAGGATGTCACCAAGTATTGATGGATGGTTTTACATTGAATTTTCTTGAATGATTTCATCCCTAAATTTCATGGTTTTACACTAGCATTGCACACCCTCCATGTGTTTGATAAAATGTTCAGATTATGTATCTTGAGTTGTTGAAGGTCTAATGCATGATATATGGGTTAAGTGACTTTATGATGATGAAAGTATGGTATTCATGTGTTAATTTCATGATAAGCTTCTATACTGTTCCAAGATGATCAATAACCAAATTAAGTGGTTGATACCTCATTAATCAAATTGAGGGGTTGATACATCATTAACCAAATTGAGGGGGTTGATACCTTAATAACTAAATTGAGGGGTTGATACCTCAATAACCTTAGATGGGGGGAGGGGGTGGCAGCAAATTCAATGATCAAATTGAGGGGTGAATATCTCAAACACCTTGGATAGGAGGTGGTAAATCCATTAGCAAAATGATGGTCTCTTCCTATATGCATAGTATGACCTATATAAGCATGTTTCTACATTAAGCATCACTCATACATGCCATATTGTTATTATGCTATCCATTGCTTATGATATTACATTTTGCTTATGTTTTCTATCTATTGTTACATTGCATCCTACATACTTAGTATATTCAAATGTACTAACGCATACTCTATGCCTACATGATGTAAGCATGTAGGAATCGGAGCCTTATTCAGTTATCCTCCTCCTCCACGTGGCTAGTAACATCTATTCAAGCTGGTTGGTGAGTCCTCAACTCTGAGGATGATGTCTTTTGCTCTTATGTTATGCTAAGACTTTCTATCCTTTATTGTATACTTTTGACTATGAGGGTGAGCCCGATCACTTGTCTTGGCCCCCACTAAGTTCTATGTTTAGAGGCGTTATTGGAAAAGTAATGTAATTATTCTTAAGCTTGACTCTTTGATGTGCATGTTATGGAAGAATTCCCTTAGCCCCTTATATATGTTTTATACTCTCATGTTGTTGTTGTTCTCTTATTTCTGCGACAAGGATGTGAAATGATACACTAAGAGGCTTGTTTGGGTCCCTTCTGGTTCCCTATTCGCCGGTCACGTCTAAGCCCTAGGTTCAGATCATGAGAAAGATGGTATGAAAGCACTAGGTTGTTAATGGTCCTTGGCATCCGACACACCATATCGATTAGAGTCTTATTCATAGTTTTGTTGTGCACCACAACTATGAGTAAGAGGCTATGAGACGTTTTAGGAAATGTTTCACTTCTTCATGGACAATGTTGTGCTATAGAGTTGAGATAAGGTCGCCCCCAATGATTGTTCTTTGCTATGCTAGATCATGCCTAACACAAGAGAAAGAAGAGCCTGCTATCCCGAAGAATAACTGACTCATGAAGAATCCCGGGATGCGCTTACCATGTTAGCTTATGTCATGGCTAATCAAATCAACCAAGAGGCCCAAAACCTATCATGGTGCTACCTTGGCGTCTCGAGTAAGGGACTTCATAAGGATGAACCCACTAGAGTTCTATGGGTCTAACGTGGATGAGGACCCCCAAGAATTTGTGGATGAGGTGTACAAAGTGTTGGCTATTATGGGTATTAGGTCGAAGGAGAAAACCAAGTTGGCAGCATACCAACTCAAGGGGGTGGCCCAAATATGGTTTATTCAATGGAAGGAGGAGAACGGGTACAATAATGTGATTCTATGGGAGGATTTTAAGGCGGCTTTCCTCAATCGATTCTTTTCTCTTGAGCTTAGGGAGGCCAAAATGATGGAATTCATAAATTTGAAGCAAGGATCTATGAGTGTGAGGGAGTATGCCCTCAAGTTCAACCAACTCCCAAAATATCCTCCCCAATTGGTGGCTAATCCAAGGTCTGGGATGAATAAGTTTCTGATGGATGTATCCAATTTGTTGAGTGAGGGTGCCGGTCTGCTATGTTGATTAGTGACATGGGATTTGTCCTGCTTGATGACTGATGCCAAACAAATGGAGAAGGGAAAGATGAGGAAGAGAATGGGTGAGGAGGCCAAGAGGGCCTGTTTTCAAGGAAATTCCAAAGTCCCAAATGTAGAGGTAATGGTGGTGAGATGCCCAATGCTATATGGCTAACATGTGGTAAGATTCATAGGGGCCCATGTTTGAAAGACACTAATGCATGTTTCCATTATGGTGAAAAGGTGCATAATAAGAATGACTGTCCCCATAAGGAAGGCAAGGGTGAAGATGTTCATCCTTAAGGTGGTGCTCCAAGGCATAATCGGTTCTATACTCTTCAAAGAAGGCAAGGAGGGGATGAGGTGCCCGATGATGCTACCGGTAAGTTAGAGGTTTTCATTGGTTTTATTGTGTATGCTTTGATGGGTCTAGAGGTCCCTATTCCTTCCATTATCCCTTTTGTTGCTATTAAGATTCATGTGTGCCATAGGTGTTAGGTGAACCATATGAAGTGTATGCCTCATAAGTGAATCTATTGTTGTTCAAAAAGTCTATAGGGGTCGTCTTATGACCTTATTGATTTAGGTCTTGCCTTATGATTATGATTAAATTAGATGTGGTAGATTTTGATGTCATACTTGGGGTGGATTAGTTGTATGCATATTGTGTCCCCTTGGATTGTATGACCCATAGAGTTAGATTCCAACTCCCTAATGAACCCGTCCTTGAGTAAGGGATTGTAAAGTGGTAGTGTAGGGGTAAGTCTATTTCTTGACTTAAGGTCCAATTGATCTCTAAGGGTTGCATTTATCATCTTGTAAGAGTTAGGGGTATTGAACCTAAGTCATTTCTACTGAGTTGTTCCAGTTATAGATAGGTTCTTGATGTTGTTTCCAATATTGTGAATTTGGGGGTAGTATCTTTGGATTTGGCTAAGGCACCGGTTATGTTTGTAGGTCTCATGAATAGGGTCTTTAATCCCTACCTTGTTGTGTTTGTGGTGGTCTTTGGTGATGGTATGTTGGTTCATTCCCGGAGGCGAGGGAGAGCTTGGGGATCATTTGAGGGTGATGTTGTGAATGTTGATATATATGGGGTTGCTTGTGAATTATGGAAAATGGGAATCTTTGGGGGTAGTGTTGCAAATCTTGGGGGAATAAGAGGTTGTGTGCTAAATATGGTAAGTGTGAATTCTGGGTAACGAGAAGGTTGTTAGAACTCCTTAAGGATTATGATGTGAGTGTGCATTATCACCTCGATAGGGCTAATGTTATGATCGATGCCCTAAGTAGGATGTCTAGGGGTAGCCTAGCATATGCGAATGATGTGGCAAAGAGGTAACTAGAGAGGTCCATCGGTGGCTTAGATTGAGAGTTAGGTTGGAGGAACTTGAGAATGGTAGTGTAGTGTTCTTCATAGTTCCAAATCTTCTTTGGTTTAAGAGGTCTAGTTTAAGCAAGGCCTTCATTCCGCCTTGTTAGGGTTAGAAGTTTTGGGTAAAAGATGGTAGAGTCGAGGTTGTCTCCCAAGAGGGAGATGGTAGTTTATGGTACCAAGTGGATTATATGTGTTTAAGGTTGACAATTGGGTTAAAGTTTATAGGTCCTTATAGGGTTTGGAGGAGAAATTGGTAAGGTTACATAAGGATTGGAATTACCTAGGGATATGGATATGGTTCGTCCGGTTCTTCATGCTTCTAGGTTGAGGGGATGTGTTGGTGATTCTAGTGCTATAGAACACTTTGAGGTTGTGGGTGTTGTGGAGGATAAGTTGGCTTAGGAGAAGGTCCTGCTGGAGGTATTGGATGAAAGGGTGGAAAAGTTGATTAATAAGGATGTGGTGTTCGTCAAGGCCCTTTGAAGGATTCGTCAAGTCGAAAGTGTCTCTCGGGGAGCTGGAGCGGGCATAGAGAATCAATATCTATATCTCTTTCATTCTATTCAAGCTTATGATAACACATTAAGCCCTTTTTTATAATTCCATGTCTTATGTTTCAGCCCCTATGTCATTGCATGCATTTATGTTCATGTTGACAAGTTCATGATGATTTTAACACTTATGTTGAGATATTGAAAATGGTGTTTAAGTGTATTATTGCATTCTTGTTGGGGCAGATTTCTTCATGATTACCCTTCTCATGTAGTTTCTTTGACATTCGGGGATGAATGTTCCCAAGGGGGAGATATTGAAAGACCCTAAAAAGTGCTTGAAAATGTGCCTTGGAATTGCCCGAAATCATAATTTTCATATATCTCAAAATCCACACGTGATATTGAAAATCCGACTTCATATTCTTGTTCATGGGGAAAAATTGAGTGGGAAATGGGTTTAACCCAAATTTTAGAGTAACCGCAGCCACATCCGGAATTTCAAAGTGACGAAAATATGGTGAGCAGGCTCGCCCCAAGCGCGACGCGCCAGGGACGCGAAGAGGCTATCTTTTTGGCCAATTTTTGTTACTCGGTCCAAGGCCTTTGGGTCTTGGGTCTAAGTCTTCCCATACGTGAAAATACCTATACTTAGCATTATTTCACCTTCATATCATACAAGATATTCTCCAAAACCCTCTCAATCACTTAGACAAATATTTCACTTAAAATTCAAGTGCCAAATCTCTCCCGAATCTTAAGGAATTCATCCAAGCTTCAAGTCTCCATTCCAATCTTCACTAAGGAATTCTCCAAAGTTAAGGTATGTGGGTTTCATTCATGGGTTCCTTTCACCCACTATTGTGGAATTTGATGAAGGGTTTTGATGTATAATACTTGAGGGTTTTACCAAGTATTGATGGATGGTTTTACATTGAATTTTCTTGCATGATTTCATTCCTAAATTGCATGGTTTTACACTAGCATTACACACCTGCCAAGTGTTTGGTAAAATGTCCGGATTATGTATCTTGAGTTGTTGAAGGTATAATGCATGATATATGGGTTAAGTGACTTTATCATGATGAAAGTATGATATTCATGTGTTGATTTCATGATAAGCTTCTGTAGTGTTCCAAGATGATCAATAACCAAATTGAGGGGTTGGTACCTCATTAACCAAATTAAAGGGGTTGATACCTCAATAACCAAATTAAGGGGTTGATACCTCAATCATCTTTGATAGGGGTGGGGGTGGGACATTTAATGACCAAATTAATTGGTGAATACCTCAATCACCTAGGATGGGAGGTGGTAAACCCATTAGCAAAATGATGGTCCTTTCCTACACACATAGTATGTCATATATAAGCATGTTCCTACTTTAAGCATCACTCATACATGCCATATTGTTATTATACTATCCATTGCTTATGATATTGTATTTTGCCTATGTTGCCTATCTTTTGTTGCGTTGCATCCTATATACCTAGTACATTCAGACATACTAATGCATACTCTATGCCTACACGATGTTACCATGTAGGAACCGGAGCCCCATTCGGTTATCCTCCTTCTCCATGTGTCTAGTAACATCTATTCAAGCAAGTTAGTGAGTCCTCAACTATGAGGATGATGTCTTTTTCTCCTATGTTATGCGATGACCTTTTATCCTTTATTGTATACTTTTAACTATGAGGGTGAGCTCAGTCGCTTGCCTTGGCCCCCGTTAAGTTCTATGTTTAGAGGTGTTGTTTGACAAGTAATGTAATTATGCTCAAGCTGGACTCTTTGATGTGCATATTATGGTAGAATTCCCTTAGCCCCTTATCCTTGTTTTATACTCTCATGTTGTTGTTGTTGTTGTTCTCTTGTTTCAGCGACCAAGGATGTAAAATGATACACTAAGAGGCTTGTGATGATGTTCACGCTACAATAAGAAAGCGTTCGCTATCAGAAATTAACCTAACCGAAGGTTAGGGTCGAATCCACATGGAATACAAGGCTTGACTACAAGAATTCACTATCAATCATTTCAAGTATTTATAACTAAAACAACTATAATTGGAACTTTGCATGTAGGACGGTAACTTAGATTCTTCCAGTCCTTTTGTGAAGGTGAAGGTCGAATTTCACCATGACGCTTGGTCGGCAACCATGGTGTGCCAACTAACCATTACTTCCCAATCAACCTCTTCTTGGTCAGGTTTGGTTGATTGGACGAGAACACATCAATCAAATCCTGTTATCTACTCCTCTTTTCCTATTCATCACTACCTTGGTCGGGATTATCATAGTAGGTTGGGTTTGGTGTTGGCCACCACCAAACAACAATCATAATGAAGGAAAATAGATAATACATGCAAAACCCCAATAATATAAATGCAATAAATCTAGGTCATCTCAAGTCAATAACCTATGGTTCCCGCAACCCTAAGTTGGGGGTGCTTAGCTACTCATGGCTAAGGCAAAACCAACTAATATGCAAATACAAGACATAGTTGAGAATTTTACCAAAGCAATGAAGAGTGATGTACCACAAGTTGCAAACCACAAGCTTGATAGACTCAGAATGAATACAGTGTTTGATTTACACTCCCCAAAAATGGGTTTTCCAAGAGAAAATGAAAATCTATACTAAAACCCTAAACTATTCTAGAGAGAATATTCAAAATCTATATTCAATGTTCAAGTCTGGGATCCTGCTCAAATAAACCCTAACATAAAGTATATATAGCAGTTACAAATTTAACCCTAAAAATTACATAGAAAAGATAGCTAGCAGCAGGTATGTCTCACAGGTACGATTCGTAGGGTGACCTATGAGTCATAATCGGGGTCTCGTATTTGGCACTTGTCATTTTGGACTTGATGATTACGACCCATTGGTTTGAGTCATTGCTTGAGCTACAACTCATATGCTCTTCTTGTAGTCCAAGCTTTCAGGTTTTTGGTCTATAATTTTGGCTCTCTGTTTCTTGCTACGAGTCTACCTATACGAGTCGTAGTGAGACCTAAAACTTGTAGGATGGCCTCGTAGCGTTGACATCCACTTGGCAGATTTCTAATTTTTGCGATCTGTTTTTGCCTGCGAGATCACCCTACAACTCATAGGTGAGCTTGTATGTTCTGCTCTTAAGCAAAATTTGCAATTTTTCTCCAAAATCATGCCAACCTATCTTTTCTGCAATGACAATACAAACACACATAAAAACCATAAGAAGTCACATTAAGAACTCACAAAATTCCCTTGTTTTAGGCATCAAATGTGCTGTGTTTTGACAATACGTCAACACTCTCAACTTAGAACTGTTGCTTGTCCTTAAGCAATGACTCAATCTAAGCTTACAATGAGAAACACATAGCAGTTATACTAATGTCATATACATCATTTATTCTAATTTAGGTACCCAACTTTCATTTTTCAAAACAAGATTGCAAAGTTACTAAGCAAAACAAAAACACAAAGATGTATTTGGCAACCCAACTATGATAAGCTAAGGGGCATCAACCATCCACAATCACTTGTATAGTCATATGCTAATCAAGTATTACAAATGCCCTTAAAGAAAAGAAGTCTCTCTTACTCACTCAAAAAGCATTTAGAATTTAGGGACTGTGGAAGCATTCTCACTCTCACAAATGAAATTCATGCAAAACGACTAACACCATAGGCTTGCCCCTATACTCAATAGAATTTAGGGACTGTGGAAGCATTCTCACTCTCACAAATGAAATTCATGCAAAACGACTAACACCATAGGCTTGTCCCTATACTCAATTTTCGAATTGGTGACAAAGTGAATTTGGATCACTTTAGGACTTATCAGCTTGTAACATAGGCTCATAGGGCTTTGGTATAGCATTTTAGGTAAGCAGTGACTAAAATCTATCCTTGAACCATGTATACCAACACTTTTACCTTCATGACACAACCATTTTCACTAAATCCACTCGTATTCTCCTACTTCAAGCTTTCCTCGGGTGCTTTTATTCTCTTTTTTCATCTGTGCCTTATTTTTGAACTCATTTTTGCTATCAACTAAGGCAGTTTTATTTCTTTATTTCCCAATTAACCACCTCATTATTATTACTTTACCACAACAAAGGCCACCCTCAACTTAGGCTTTTAGCCTAAGGTGAAGTACACAATATCTATTCCCCAAACTAGGGCCACCATTTGTAGCCACTCTCAACTTAGGCTTTCAGCCTCAATTAAGGTTCATATGTTCAAGGATAGAGCAGTACTAATATTTAGGTATTTGATCAAACAAGGCTAAGCCAGCTAGGTGTCAAGAAAGAATGAGTGCATGAGAGGCTCAAACATTTGGAGCAAAGAGTTCACTAACACATTTGGTAGGTCATTTAAGAAAGAGTGGGCTCACTAAAAGAACAAAGGCCTAGGATCCCTTCCAAATCAACCACATCACGAAACCAGTCTTAAGAGTAACAAGGCAAGTTTTGAGTCCATACATGATACATGAATGTAGCAAAATAAGCTCACAACACGCATGGCATTGTACACACAATCAAGTATAGACTCACAGGTCATGCTTCAAGCTTCAACTTACCTTTATATTATCGGAATAAACATCACCAGATAATCAAAATGCATGATTGCATCAATAACCAACAATCTAAAAAATTTTGAGGGTACTTCAAATTTTCAAAGCATTTAAAAACTATGTATATGACAAAAGACCATACTACTATGTTTTTAAACATTATCTATACTACTTACACATGTCGGTTCAATAGAAATTAAACATCCACAAGGAAAAAGAAATGCAGCAAGAAAACTTTGGGATCAAAAGTAGGGGAAGTTATGGACTTGAGGTTACTCAGACTTCACCCTAATCCATAACTTTTCACACCCCACCAAAATAGAATACTTTGTCCTCAAAGTAAAGACATGAACGAAAACAAAATAAGGGAATATATATATACACACATACATACAATAAAAACCAATATTTTAAAACTAAAGACAAAATCATTTAAACAAATCCAAAACAAATATAATGAAAACATTATCTAACAAAAAGAACAAAGTATCCACAGATAGAAAATAAGTGCTCGGGTAAAAAAAATCAAACATCATGGTGCTCAAGCACCCATCTGTCTGATTAGCAGGGTCCTGGGTCACAACATCCTCCATCTGGGTCACAGCTGTACATAAGCTACCCTCTCCATGTGAGGTCTGCTACTCCCTATCCCTCTGTGTAGCCACCATCTATATTGACTCTTGCACCACTGCATCTGGTATCGGATCCTCTTTCGGTGCTACTAGTCATCAGGTCTAGGTCTCTTCTGGCTCATCTCTATGTCATCCATCTCAAGGGGCCTCTTCCCATGAGCATGCAGGGGGGTCAACTAACTAGTCAAAAACTTGATCACCAGCTGAGCCACCTTCGGGACAGCAACAGGGGCTGCTAACATCAGTAATAAGTCGACCTTAAACTTGGCCAACTCCTTTGTCACTATGCTTGTGTCAGCATACCGAGTACCCTCAAGCCTCCTCTAGACTCTCGCCTCGAATGCATCTATTCGGGCATCCACTGCTCTAGCTCTCTCATCTACTAAATTGTGGGCAAATACCTTTTCCCACTCCTCTAAGTCCTAAACAGTCTGGCTGACCCATGGTCTGACTTGAGTTGCTAAATCTTGTAGCCTGAGCTTCGTTGTAGCTGCTCTGCACACCGGAGCCAAAAAAGCAATAGCAAAAATAAGAGAATCAACCTGCATAGGGGATGATGCTGGTGCGGGAGTACTGGAAGATGGTATCGACTCAATCTCAGTAACTAGGGAAGGCTCTACAATAGTTGGAGTAGTGCCAGTGGAGGCTGGAGTCAGACCATGAGTTTGGGGCTCAACCGGTAATGGATCTGGGATGGTCGAAGGAGTTACACGTGGTAGCCACCACCACCACAAAACAACACTCATAATGAAGGGAAATAGAAAATATATGTGAAACCCCAATCATAGAAATGCAATAAATCTAGGTCATCTCAAGTCAACTACCCATGGATCCCACAACCCCAAGTTGTGGGTGCTTAGCTACTCATGGCTATGGCAAAACCATAAATAAGCAAATACAAGATATAGTTAAGAATTTTACCCAAAGCAATGAAGAGTATACACCACAAGTTGCAAACCACAAGCTTGACAGATTGAGAATGAATACAATATTTAATTTACACTCCCCAAAAATGGGTTTTCCAAGAGAAAATGAAAATCTATACTAAAACCCTAAACTATTCTAGAGAGAATATTCGAAAACTATATTCAATGTTCAAGTCTGGGATTCTGCTCAAATAAACCCTAACATAAAGTATATCGTAGTTCCAAATTTAACCTTAAAAATTACACAGAAAAGACAGTTGGTAGCAGGAACTTCTCACAGGTATGACTAGTAGGGTGACCTACAAGTCATAATCGGGGTCTTGTATCAGGCACTTGGCATTTTGGAGTTGACTATTATGATCCACTGGTATGAGTCGTTGCTTGAGCTATGACTCGTATGCTCTTTTCGTAGTCCATATCTTTAGTTTTTTGGTCCAAAATTGAGCTCTCTATTTCTTGCTATGAGTCCACCTATACAAGTCGTAGTGAGACCTATGACTCATAGGATGGCCTCATAGGGCTGACCTTCACTTAGCAGATTTCTAATTTTTTCTCTCTATTTCTAGCTACGAGATCACCCTACGACTCGTAGCTTGGGCTACGACTCGTAGGTGAGATTGTGTGTTCTGCACTTTAGCAAAATCTGTAATTTTTCTTCAAAATCATGACAACCTACCTTTTTTGCAATAACAACACAAAAACACATAAAAATCATAAGAAGGCGCATTAAGAACTCATAAAATCTCTTATTTTAGGCATCAAATGTGCTGTATTTTGATAACACATCAGCTTGTTTGGTATCCTTTTGAGTTCCCCATTCGTCGATCACATCTAGGCCCTAGGTTTGGGTTATGACCTTTTCAGAAGTTTTCGCCTGTCTCAGAGAACTTAATAGTTAGAGAGGGCAAAATTGTTAGATCATATTGGAGAGTCTTTGAGAACACTTGTGCTTGAATTTCATCTTTAAGCTTGTGATTCTTATTAAAGTTAGATTTGCTTATTCTTAATTCTATTGTGTAAGTGTTCAACTATGTTTTCTCAATCCATAATTATTGCATCTAGACAAAGCGTGAGTAGCTAATTCTACAACTAAGGCTGGGGGAACCATGAGAAACTAATAAAGTAAAACCGAATAATTTATGATTCTTGGAAGGTGTATATATATGTATTAATTAACTCTTTTTATTTGGCATGTTTTATGATGGTGGACAACATTAGAACCCCCTAGTATTACTGACTGGACTGAGGTTGTAATGAATAGGAAAATAGATTATTAGCAGGATTTGATTGATGTGTTCTCGTCTAATCAACCAAACTAAGCCAAGGGGATGTTGTACTAGGACTAATAGGTAAGGGTTAGTAATGTACACTATGGAGATAGGTCAAGTCGTATAGTAAAATTCACCTCTCACATTTGACCAAAGGGATTGGTGAACATAACTTACCATCCTGCATGCTGTACACCAAAAAAGAATTAGGTTATCCGGTAATATTGAGTTGGAGAATCATAGGGAACACAATACCCTAGTTTATCTCCATATTGACTTCTCTCTTGTGACAATAAGTTTAGTTATACTTTTTATTGATTATTGCAAGCCCCTTCCTCCTTTGGGTTGGTAAGTGGGTTAACCATTTGAATTGTAATCAATGAATTCTCTTGAGTCTATGTATTCCCTATGGGTTCAATCCTAACCTTTGTTAGGTTGTATTTCTTGACAGCGACCACTTTATCCTCTAAAAAGGAGGTGTAACTTGGGCGACATCAAGATTTTGGCGCAGTTGCCGGGGAATACTAGACTTAGTGAATTCATAAGTAATTTAGGTGTTAATCCTTAGTTCCCTTATTTTACTTTTGTTTGTTGTTTTTATTCTTTTCAAGGTGTAAGTGTACTATATGCCTAACACCCAAAGTCAAGGCAACCCCTTAACTCTGTTTGACCCAAAGATCCATAAAACATTGAAGAGAATGGCCTATGACAACGCCAACAACACAGTCGATGCAGCTCTGAACAGGAACAATAATGAGGATGCTAAGAATGAGAACTCACCTCGTCTAGAGGATATTTGCTCCATAGCCCCAGGATTTCAATACCAATGCTTACCAGTGGAATTAATATAATCTGAATCCTATGGATACAGAGGTGACTAGAGCTATTATGTTGCCACCACTACCGGTAGACATAAAGTTCATAGTCTTAAGTGGATTACTCCAGATGCTACAGAATCGAGGGTACCTACATAATGTGGGATTCGTTTGTAAGAGTGTAATGGGAACACAAAATTTGTTTATGGATACTGTGGGACTTTGCGTCTTTCTATTGTCTCTTACAAGCAATGTAGCATTATGGCTAGCTGAGCTCCCGCAGATTTTGACCATCAGTTGGGCAGACTTACAGAAGGCCTTTTTGGAGAGGTACTTTCCTAGATTGAAGAAGCTCAAGTTGAAGGACCAGATTAACAACTTTGAGCAATTTCCTGGTGATTCAATCAGCCCTACTTGGGTGCGGTTCACCAAATTTCTGAGGAGCATCCCTGGTCACAAGATAGTTGATGATACCTTGGTGGAGATCTTCTACCATGCCCTTGATGAGAATTGTGAAGCCTGTGCTAACACTATCATGGGGAGCATGTTCTTGGATCAACTGTTTGCAAGAATCGCAGAGTGAATGGAAAGAGTGGTCAAGACTAATCGGTATAGGGGAAAATAGATAGAGCATCTACAAAAAGTTCATGCGTTGTCAGTATTGGTCTGGAGCAAGCAAAGATCACTGAAGAAATCATGCAACAGTTTTCCTAGATTTGCATATGTATAGATGTGATGATGAAGCATAACCAAGAGTGAGTTAATGCAGTGGTTCATCAACCTCCACGTGCACCCATGTATGATGAGCCATATTATGATGAGGAAGTGTGTTTTGTTGCTAATCAAATGGGGGGTTTTTGGACCAACACCCAAGGGTCTAATATGGACTATTAGCACCAAGGTCAAGGAAACCAAGATTGGAACTTTAATAGAGATTGTGCTTACAGGGACAACTGCAGAGGTTATTATGATAGAAACAGGGGTCCAGAGAGAGATGCAGATTGGCATCACAGAGAAGGCTTAAAAATGGTCCTTATGTGCCACCACATAATTGTGACGCAAGTGCAAGTTATTCCAAAATTGAAGAGGTGTTTGATCGATTGTTGAAGAAAGCTGAGATATAGGATAAAAATCTGAGCGGAATAAAATTAGAGATTTCTAGTATAAATCAGAAAATAGAGTCTCACTCTATGGCTATCAAACATATTGAGCAACAGTTCAGTCAAGTGTCGACTTAACTTAATCAGCATCAGAGGGGTACACTGCCTACTAACATAGTTCAAAATCCTAAAAATGAAGGGCAACGTATGGAGGTTACTTCTTGGGGTGGCAAGAGCACCATTAATCATCACATGCTAGTTGATATAAAAGATGTTCGAGAGGAGATAGATGCGGCCAAGGACACAAAGATAGGAGAAGATCATGGCTAGGATAGGATAAGTGAAGCTACTGAAGTACCATAGAAGTTGAAGCCTATTCCTAGGCCTCATTCTCCCTTCCCTCAAAAAATCAAAAAAGAGGGAGGATGAATGCAAATTCAAGCACTTTCTCTCCATGCTGAAACAACTATCCATCAACATCCCTCTCATTGAGGCATTAGACAAGATGCCAGGGTATGCTAAGTACATGAAGGACTTGGTCACTAAAAAGTGCACTATGAGTCTGGAGCTCTCCCAAGAGCTTCAATATTGTAGTGTTATTACTACAAGTTCCTTGGTTCAAAAGGGAGATGATCCCGGTGCTTTCACTATACCCTAAACCAATAGAGATGTGGAGTTCGCAAGGGCGCTATATGATCTAGGTGCCAGTATTAATATGATGCCCATTGCAATCTACAAGAAACTTGCATTAGGAGCCCCTATGCCAACGACCATGCGAATGTTGATGGTGGATCATACGGTGAAGAAGCCTGTGGGGATACTATATGATATGCTGGGCAAAGTTGAAAAATTTATATTCCCTATAAACTTTGGGATCCTTGATTGTGAAGTTGATTTTGAAGTCACTATTATCGTGGGAAGGCCTTTCTTAGCCACTAGATGCACCTTGGTGGATATGGAGAAGTGCCAACCCAAGTTTAGAATTGGGAAAGATGAGGTAGTATTCAACATTTGTTAGTAAGCAAAGAAAAACAATGATTTGAGAGTGGTCTCTGTTATTGAGGGTCTTGATAATGCTGAACCAGAGGTACCACTTAAGGTAAGATTGGGTGCTAACACTTTGGAGGCAGTGCTGATAAACTTCGATAGTAAAAGTATCCTAGACTATGAGGAGACAATAATTGCTATAGGGGTATCTTACAGTCCTAGGCTCTAAACTAAGCTAGAGCTAGATTTGCAGAATTGGGGGTTAGTACCCATAAAGCCCTCCATAGAAGACCCATCGGTGTTAGAATTAAAGACCCTTTCAACACATCTGAGATATGTATTTTTGGGAGCCAACAACACTTTGCTAGTTATAGTTGTTGTGGATTTAAATGAGGAGAAAATGAGCACCCTTGTAATGAGATTAAACAATTCAAGAAGGCCATCAGATGGACGATTACAGATATCATTGGTATCCCTCCCAGGGTATATACACACAAAATCCAACTGGTCAAGGACTACAAGTTGAGCATTAGCACCAAAGGTGACTAAAACCTCCTATGTAAGAAGTTATATGTAAAGAGATCATTAGATGGTTGGATGCAGGAGTAATCTACCTGATTTTCGATAGTGAATGGGTGAGTTGGGTGCAATGTGTTCCAAATAAAGAAGGTATCATAGTGGTACCAAATGCCATCAATGAGTTGATCCCGATGCGGCCAATCATAGGATAGAGGGTGTACATGGATTACAAAAAACTTAATACTTTGACATAAAAAGGATAACTTTCCTATGCCATTTATAGATTAGATGTTGGATCGACTAGCTGGAAAGGGTTGGTATTTCTTCCTTGATGGGTATTCAGGCTATAATCAGATCACTATTGCTTCAAAGGATCAAGAGAAGATGATATTTGCATGCCCCTATGGCACCTTCGCATTCAAGAGGATGCCATTCGGGTTGTATAATACACTAGCAACATTCTATAGATGCATGATGTCCATATTCTCAGATATGGTGGAAAAAACTATTGAACTATTCATGGATGACTTTAGTGTGGTCGAAGACTCATTTGAGGACTGATTGAAGAACCTACATATTGTTTTGCAAAGATGCAAGGAGAGCCATCTAGTGCTGAATTGGAAAAAGTGTCATATCATGTTGAAGGAGGGAATTGTGTTGGGGCATAGGATATCTAGCAAAGGGATCGAGGTCGGCAAAGCTAAAATGGAGGTGATTGAGAAGCTTCCACCACCCACATCAGTTAAGGGTGTGAGGAGTTTCATGAGGCATGCAGGATTCTATTAGAGGTTCATAAAAGACTTCTCAAAAATTGTACATCCTTTGTGAAAATTATTAGAGAAGGATTCTAACTACGTGTTTGATTATGCGTGCCTCAAAGCCTTTGAAAAGTTGAATAAGAGATTGATTTCAGTGCCAATCATTGTAGCTCTAGACTGATTCAAGCCCTTTGAAATCATATGTGATGTAAGTGGGGTTGATCTGGGTGTAGTATTGAAATAACACCAAGAGAAGATATTAGATCCCATATACTATGCCAGCAAAGCCCTAAATATAGCCCAGAAGAATTACACCATCACTGAACAAAGAGTTATTTGTAGTGGTCTTTGCATTTGAAAAGTTCAGGTCATATTTGTTGGGGGCCAAAGTAGTTGTGCATACAGACCACTCAACATTTAGATACATGATGGCTAAGAAGGATGCAAAAGCAAGGTTGATAAGATATTTACTTCTCTTGCAAGAGTTCAACTTTGATGTCATCGACAAAAAATGGATAGAGAATCAGATTATAGATCACCTTTCCAGATTGGAGATGGGGCAATGATAAATTTTGATGATGGATTAGAGATTGACGATTCTTTTCCAAATGAAAGAGCTTTCACTGCATCTCATGACTTGATACCTTGGTTTCCAGACTATGCAAACTACTTGGTAAGTGACATTGTGTCATCCGACCAGAACATACATCAGTATCAGAAATTTATGTCTGATGTGAGGAAGTTCTTTTGGGATGACCTATACTTGTTCCGTGTATATGCTAATGGGATTATTCATCATGTATTCCTAAGATTAAGATGATGAGCATACTTGAGGCATTTCACTCATCATTGGTGGGTGGACATCATAGTGGAGTTCGGACAACACACAATATCTTATATTATATGTATTATTGGCCACCACCCACCAAGACACCCATGACTATGCCAAAGCTTGTGACAGGTGCCAAAGAGTATGCCATGTTTCCCACAAACATGAGCTCCCTCTAAATCATGTTATGGTGATTGAGTTATTTGATGTATAGGGATAGATTTCATGGGACCTTTTGTTAGCTCACATGAAAACAAGTGTATCTTAGTTACTGTAGACTATGTATTGAAGTAGGTTGAGGCTATGGCTTTACCCAACAATGAGCGCTAAAATCTCATAATATTTTTGAAAAAAAAATATTTTCTCAAGGTTTGGCACCCCTTTTGCAATCATCAGCGATGGAGGTTCTCACTTCTACAGTAGGCTTTTTAAAGCTCTCCTTAAAAAGTATAGAGTGAAACATTAGGTGGCAACACCTTATCATCCTCATATGTGTGGGTAGGTAGAGGTGTCTAATAGGGAAATTAAATAGATTCTATCCAAAACCATGAATGCAAATTAGACAGCTTGGTCACAAAAGTTGGATAACGCATTATAGGCATACCAAATAACATTGAAGACCCCTATAGGCATGTTATCCTATGAACTTGTCTTTGGGAAAGCATGTCACTTGCCAGTGAAACTTGACGATAAAGCAATATGGGCATTGAAAATGTTAAATCTGGATTAGAATGATGTAGCAAACTCTAAGATGAGCCAACTCAATGAGCTTGATGAGTTTTGATTAAACGCATATGAGAGCTCAGCCTTGTATGAACAAAGAATGAAGCTGCTGTATGACCGTCGCATAGAGAACCACCAATTCACACTAGGGGACTTGGTGTTGCTCTATAATTCAAGATTGAAGTTGTTTCCTAGGAAGCTCAAATCCAGATAGATGGGATTCTTTCGAGTAGCACGTATCTTCGATCGTGGGGCTATTGAGTAGTGTCATATCATGT
>DF358923.1:19139-34170 GCA_000787875.1 Solanum virginianum | reverse complement strand
TTAGGTAAGGTAAATGGCTAAAGAGTCAAGCCATAGCTTAGAAATATGGGAAAGATAAAGGTAGTGGAAGAATGGAATTTTGAGAAAGTCTGAGTACTCAAGCCTTCTATGTTGTGCTGCGATAATAAATTAGGCGCTACTTGGGAGGCAACCCAAGGTGGGCACTGGCGCTTAGGCGCCCAGGTATATTTTTTGACCCCTATATGTTTTATTTTGCTATGATTTTGTTCATTGGAGACAATGCACATCTTTTTCGATGAGATATGGGTAGTTATGGGCCTCAGTGAAATCTGAGTAGCTTGGGTCCATAACGACCCCAATATTTGATCTTGGGAATTTCTTGCCCGTGTTCTTTTTCAATGGATATTTAATTTATATTGAACTAACATGTTTATGATGTTTAGATAGTATTTGCAGCATATAGTACTAATACTGTAGCATATAACATGTTTTTATATTTTGTTTGAAAAATGATACCTACCAAAAGTTTTGATTAGTAGTTAGATAGTGACTATGCATGTTTAGGTGTGTGACAATGTTTGTTTTGATAAGTGAGGATAAATTCAGATAAAAAGCATGATCTGAGAGTCTTTTGTTGATAATGTATCCAGTTCCATGTGAGTGTGAGCTTAATTTGCTAGATTCATGTGCTTTGCTCTAATTCAGAACTTGCCCTGTTACTCTAAGTCAAATTGTAGATTAATTTGGTTAAGAAAGGATCTTAGGCCATTGTTCTTAATAGTCTACTTAGCCTAAAATGACCTACAAGAAACTATGATATATCCCTTATTCCTAATGTTTGAGCCTAACATGTACCTATTCTTTTAAAATACTTGATTAACCTAGCCTTATTATTTGTAAAATTATTAAATTGGCTTTGGTCCTTCCTTGAACATTGTGCACCTTGACTGAGGCAAAAAGCCTAAGTTAAGGGTGGCTACCAAAAGAGGTCCTAGAAAAATCATGTACTAGGTTCAAGAAAAATGAGTCATGCCTTAATTGTGAGCTAAAAAGCAAAAAGAAATGTAAAAACAAGGCAAAAAAGCTGAAAAGTTAAAAGGAAGCACCTAGAAAAGCATGAAATAGAAAAAAAATGGGGGGGGGGGGGAAGGGGAGAGTAAGGTTAAAATAATAGAGTTGGTTGGGAAATAGTGTAGAAAAAAATGCAGTGTTAAGGAAGGCCTTTAGTCACTATGTTCCTAAAATACCATGCCAAAGCCCCCTGAACCTATGTTATAAGCTTAGAAAGTCCCAAAGTGATCCTAGTCTAGTTAGTTAAATATCTTAATCATGAGTATATGGGAAAGCCTATGGTATTAGGCATGATGCATTAATATCTTTTATGATAGTGAGTGATTTTGTATAGTCCTAAGGTTATACCTGAAAACATAATTGTGAGTGAGATATACTTCTTTCTGTGAGGGCACTTGCATTACATTGTTAACATTAGACTTATTTAGAGATTGTGGATTTTTGATGGTTACCTTATTTTTCATAATTGTGCTATCACATTCACCAATTTGTATTGGTTTGCTAGATAGTTATCTGATCCTATTTAGAAAAGTTGGTGTGGGTGTCTGAGTTTGAGATTTATGTGATGTATACCATTGGGTTGAGGTTTATGTGTTACTATGTTATCTATATAGAATAAGTTTGTCGCTTGAGGAATCGAAATAATTTTAAGTTGAGGGTGTTGATGTGCTGCCAAAATACAACACTTTTGATAAATAAAACTTGGAATTTTGTGTATTCTCAATATGATGTTAGTTGGTTTTATGCATTTTTGTGTTTATATTTGTAGGATTAAAGGTTGGCTTTGATTTTGGGAAAGAGTGCAGAAGTTGCTGATTTTTTCTGTTATACGAGACCCTCTACGGGTAATAGATCATTCTATGGGTCGTAGGGTGGTTTCGTGAATAATTTTTGTGTTTATGAAGTTTATTCTACAAATATGTAGATGAACCGTAGAAAGTTTTATGAATCGTATAAGATGGTTTGTGCCCCGAGGATCAGAGATTGGGACTTTCTGAAGTGTCATTAGACGAAACCCCCTTTACGGGTCGTAAACCACTTTATGAGTCATAGAGGGGTATTGTAGAGTTGAAGTCCAAATTTATAGCAGTTAAGTACGAGACCCCAATTATGATCCATGGAATGCAATACGACCCGTAAACCCCTTTTGTATGGCGTGCTGACTAGTTCTCCTATTTTATTTAGGACTGGTATTTTACTTATTATAAATAGGTTTTTTAGGTTATTTTTCAGAAGTTTGTGCCTAGTACTCAAAAAACTTAATAATTAGAGAGGAAAAATTGTGAGATCATATTGGAGAGTCTTTGAGAACACTTGTGCTTGAATTTCATCTTTAAGCTTTGTGATTCTCATTGAAGTTTGATTTGCTTTTTCTTAATTCTATTGTGTAATTGTTCAATTAGGTTTTTTCAATTTGTAATCCTTGCATCTACATAAAGCATGAGTAGCTAAATCCACAATTAGAGTTGTGGAATCCATGAAGAACTAACAAAGTACAACTCGATAATTTATGATTCTTGGAAGGTGTATATACATGTATTAATTAACTCTCTTCGTTTTGCATGCTTTCTGATAGTGGTCAACATTAGAACCTGCCTAGTGTTATTGACTGGACCAAGATAGTAATGAATAGAAAAAAGATTAATTAACAGGATTCGATGGATGTATTCTCATCTAATCAACCAAACTGGGCCAAGAGGAGGTTGTACTGGGACTAATAGGTAAGGGTTAGTAATGCACACTATGGAGATGGGCCAAGTCGGATAGTGAAATTCACCTCTCACCTTTAACCAAAGTGCTCGGTGAACATAACTTACCATCTTGCATGCTATAGACCAGAAAAGAATTAGGTTATCCGGTGATACTGAGTTGGGGGATCATAGGGATCATAATACCCTAGTTTATCTCCGTATTGACTTCTCTTTTGTGCCAATTAGTTTATTTATATTTTTCATTGATTATTGCAACCCCCCCTCTTTGGCAAAGTAAGTTTGTTAACCATCCAAATTGCAATCATTGAATTGTCTTGAGTCTACGAATTCCCTGTGGGTTCGATCCTAACCTTTGTTAGGTTCCATTTCTTGACAACGACTGCTTTATCCTCTAAAAATGAGGTGTATCTTGGGCGACATCAACGGGCCGGTCAAAACTAATAGGCCTAGACTTTACAGAACCCCAATTATGGTCCATAAAGTGTTTCACGGCTTGTAAAGCATGGTTTTGTAGAAGGTCTAAATCCTAGTTTTGAGGACTAGGTTGCATGGACTTGTCTATGAGTCATGAATTAAAATACGACTCATTGAGTTAGTCCTAGAAATCCCAATACTTAGTCAAAAACTCATAAAACGTAGCTAGGGTCCATGAGCCTATTCACGACCAATAGTTATGTCTACAGGCCATAAAGTTGGCTCATGGACTTTAGTACATAACGTATTTCTTACTAGAAGTGTCTACGAGATGGTGTATGGGTTGTAGATTGATATATGGTTTGTAGAACCACTCGTAGAGGTACTTCTTGATGCCTTTTCAACCAAGACTGGCTGACTTAGCCATGTACATGCATATTCTTCACAAAACACACTGGTACCCTATATGCAACCAGCCGAATGTCCAAAATTACAACTAAAATGCGAGAAAATAAACTACCTATGAGTTCAAAAGCTAAAAACAGAGCTATAACGACAATTATTACATCAAAAACCTTGGGTTACCTCCCAGGTAGCCCTTGACTTATTGTCGCGTCATGACTTGGACAACTTAGTTACTCCGACTTCACCAAGTATCCAAACTTACTTTTTTAGATCATCTGGCCTCTTCTTTGATTGACAGATATCAAAGACAACTTCTTGATTGTTCAATCTAAATTGGAGTTGACCAGTTTCCATATCCACTAGTGCCCGACCAATGACTAAGAATGGCCTTCCCATGATGATTGGGACATCAAAGTTGACTTCGTAATCTAGGATCCCAAAGTCTGTAGGGAATATGAATTTTTCAAATTTAACAAGCACATCATAAAGTATCGCTATAGGCTTCTTCACCTTGCGATCAACCATCAATAACTGCATGCTAGTCAGAATAGGGACTTCTACTCCTAGCTTCTTGAACACTACAAGGGGTATCAGATTTATACTGGCACTGAAATCACCTAATGCCCTTGCAAACTCCACATCTCTAATAGTGCAAGGTATGGTAAAAGCGCTAGGATCTTCTCTCTTTTGAACCAAGGACCTTATAGCAATTGCACTTCAATGTTGAAGCTCTTTACTCACAGTGCGGTTCTTCATAACTAGGTCCTTCATAAACTTTGCATACCCTGGAGTCTTCTCCAAGACCTCTATGAGAGGGATGTTGATAGAGATTTGTTTTAGCATGGAGAGAAAGTACTTGAACTTTCCCTTCTCCTCCTTTTTTTTAATTCTCTGAGGGAAGGGAGGAGGAGGTCTAGGAATGGGCTTCAACTTCTGTGGCACCTCTGCAGTATCACTCACCCTATCTTTGCCACGATCATCTCTGAAATTGACATCCTTGACCTCAAATTTCTCCTCTAAAACATCATCCTCATCTACTGGCATGAGAGGATCAATGGTACTCTTACCACCACTATTAGTAACTGCCATACACTGCCCTTCATTCTTTGGGTTCTAAACTGTGTTGCCAGGCAGTGTACCTTTTTGATGCTGGTTGAGTTGAGTTGACAATTGAACAAATTATTGCTTAAGATTTTTGATAACAACAAAATGAGACTCAATTTTCTAAAAATACATGATTTCATCCTCTTTAGAGTCTCATCCTGTGTCTCAACTCTCTTCAACAGGCAGTCAAACCTCTCCTCAACTCTGGTACTACTAGAACCGATGTTGTGGTTGTGTTTGTGAAGCATAAAGACCATTTCCATAGCCTTCTCTGTGGCCCCAATCTATATCTCTGTCTTGGCCCCAATTTCTGTCATAGTAACCTCCACCGTTATCTCTGAAAGCTCCATCTCGATTATAGTTCCGACTTAGTTTCCTTGACCTTGGTGCCAATATTCCTAATAGGATCCTTGGCATTGTTTTGGAAACCCCCCCAATCGTATCAGCAATGAAGCAAGTATCCTCCTCATAGTAGGGATTATCATATATGTGTGCTCGTGAAGGCTGATAAACTACCGCATTGACTCATTCCTGATTCTGCTTCATCATTACCTCCATACCTATATAGATTCGGGCAAGCTATTGCATAATCTCTTCATTTCTTTTAGCTTGCTCTAAACTAATACTGAAAGCACATGAAATTTTGGTTAGTGGTCTGTCTCTTCGCCCTCATACAGGATTGGTCTTATCTACCTTTTCCATCCTTTTAGTGATCCTTTCAAATGGTTAATCTAAGAACATGCCCCCATAATGGTATCAACACAAGCATGACTATTCTCATCCAGGGCATAGTAGAAGATCTCCACCATGGTATCATCAATAATTTTATGGTCAGAGACACTTCTTAAGCACTTTGTGGACCACTCCTATGTAGTACTGATCGGGTTACTAGGAAGTTTCTCAAAGTTGTTGATTTGATCTTTCAAGTTGAGCTTCTTCAATCTCGAGAATTACCTCTATAGAAAGGCCTTCTACAACTTAGCCCAACTGGTGATCAAACTCTGTGGAAGCTTAGATAGCGATAGTGGACTTTAGTACATAACGTATTTCTTACTAGAAGTGTCTACGAGATGGTGTATGGGTTGTAGATTGATATATGGTTTGTAGAACCACTCGTAGAGGTACTTCTTGATGCCTTTTTACACTCTTGCAGACAAATGCAATGTTGTGTAGATGACTATGTGGATCCTCTGATGATAGGCCCGCGAATAACTCATGGTTTTACAATATCTGAAGTAACCTACTCAAGACCAAAACTTTGTGTCAGCCGATAGTGGTGGTAACACAATAGCTCCAGTCACCTCTATAGCCATAGGGTACAACTGATATTGATTCCACTAATAAGCTTCAGCATTGAAGTCCTGTGGCTATGGAGCAATGTCCTCAAGAGGAGGTGGGTTGTCATTGTTTGTATTCTCATTCTCATTCTTGTTTAGAGTTGCATTTCCCATGTTTGTTTGCATTGTCTTGGGCCATTCTTCTCAGTCTTCTCTAGATCTCTAGGTCAAATGGAGTCAAGGGTATGCCTCGACTTAACATGTTAGGCATACACTACACTTATACCATGAATGAAAAAAATGTACAATGAGGGAAATAAGGACTAATTCCCAAATTACTTGAATTAGACAAGTCTAGCCATATTCCTTAACAACGGCACCAAAATATTGATGTCGCCCAAGCTACACCTCCTTTTTGAGGCTAAAGCAGTCCTTGTCAAGATATGTAACCTAACCAAGGTTAGGGATGAATCCCAAAGGGAATATAATAGACTTAGAAGATTTAAATTGTAACTTAGGTTTAACCAACTTATCTCCCAAGGGGGGGGGTTATAATAACTAGTAAAAGTAATTCTACGCTAAGACAAGAGTTAAATCAATATGAAGAGAAACTAGGGTGTTTTGTTCCCCATAATTCCCTAACTCAATATTACCAGATAACAAAATTCTTTTTTCCAATGTGTAGTATGCAGATGACCTCAAATTTCTCCTCTAAAACATCATATATTACCAGATAACAAAATTCTTTTTTCCAATGTGTAGTATGCAGAGCGGTAAATTAAGTTGACTAAACCCTTTAGCCTAGGCAAGAGGAGAATTTCATTATGTGATTGAAATGCTCAAAAAACGCCCGAAAGTGTGCCTTAGAAATGCCTATAATTGTAATTCTCATATATCAAAAAATTCATGCATGATATCAAAAATCCGACTTTATATTCTTGATCAAGGGGAAAAATTGAGTGAGAGATTGGTATAACCCTAATTTTAGAGAACCCATAGCAAAATTTCATTTTTGCCAACTTTGCAATATCCAGTATGCATCCGCGTTGGCTCCGCAACTTGGACCCATCGTAGAGCAGTGCTGTGACTTCCTTATTTTTGTTGTTTCAGCCAAAGGCATTGGGGTCTTGACTCCATGCCCTCCTATGCATAAAAAATATGTATACTTAGTCATTTTTCAACTCTATATCACTCAAGACACTCTCAAAACCTTCTCTAACACTTAGCCAAATATTTCATCCAAATTCAAGTGTCCCAAGCTTAATTCCAGATCTCAAGAACATCATTCAAACTTTAAGTTCTCATTCAAATCTACATCAAGGAAAGCCCCAATTAGAGGTATGTGGGTTTCAATCATTTGGTCCTTTCACCCATGGTGCCCAATCTTCTTTTTATGAAATTAAACTTGCATGTTCTCAAGTTGTGTTAATTATTATGGATAATGATTATAAATCATGTTGTGGTTTTATGAAATGTTGATTAGAAACACATTTCTACCTATTTCAAACTTATACTATGAGATGATTTGTCTATTGTGACTATGCATGTTTTGAGTTATGAATCTCTTATCTCCTATGAGATTTGTAAGGGATTGCAAGCTATATTGCATAAGAGTTTTACAATGTATTGGTAGGTTGACTTACCATGAGTTTTCTCACATGATTACACTATTGAATTTCATGATTTTGAACTAGCATTACACACCCGCCAAGTGTTTGATAAAATGTCTTGACATGAATTCTTGAGTTATTAATGATCTATTGCATGGATTATAAGTCATGTAACTTTATGATGATTAAGGAAATATATATGTGTTGAATTCATGAGAAGTATCTATAGTGTTGCAATTTGACAACTCCTTGTTGGGGGGTGACATGCCCAACCACCTTCTGAGGGGTAACATGCCTTGACTACCTTATCGAGGGGTGATATGCCCGTACTACCATAGTAAGAGGTATATACCTTGACCACCTTGTCGGGGGGTGACATGGCCGTACTACCACATTGAGGGGTAGGTACTTCAATCACCTTCCAAGGGGGTGACTTGCCTTAGATTCCAAGTAATAGTTTGCTTGGTCTATGATGATGGTCCCTTCTTACATATGTAATATGTTCTATGCAAGCATATTTTACTTTAAGAATTGATCATGCATGCCATATTGATATTATACTATCTCTTGCTTATGCTTATGCATACCCACAACATCTATTGACAGATTCTATGTTCCTATCACACTCTTGCAGACAAATGCAATGTTGTGTAGATGACTATGTGGATCCTCTGATGATAGGCCCGCGAATAACTCATGGTTTTACAATTTATCACTTGTTCCATTGCATTCTACATACGTAGTACATTCAAATATACTAATGCATACTCTATGCCTACATGATGTTACCATGTAGGAACCAGAGCTCCTTACAATCATCCTCCATGTGGCTAGTTTTGACACCTTGAAGATAAGCTTTTAGTGAGTCCTCAAGTTCGGGGACACTAGCTTTATGCTTCTACTTTTGTAATCTCTTTATGTTAAACTTTGATACTATGAGGGTAAGCTCGGAAAGTGTCTTGGCCCCCGCCTAGTCTATGCTAAAAGTGTTATTGGAACAATTGATGTAATTATGCTATGATCTTGATTTTTGAATGTTTTATGGTTATCAAAGAATTCCCTTAGTCCCTTTTATCCTTATCTATATTCTTGTTATTGTTTATTTTGCTTCTTCGACCAGGGATGTGTATATGATATTCTAAGAGGCTTGTTTGAGGCCCCTTTAGGTTTTCATTTGTCGTGTCACATCTAGGCCCTAGGCTTGGGTTGTGACAAACTTGGTATCAGAGTACTAGGTTGTTAATGGTCCTTGAAATCCAACACACCGTGTGAAGTGCACCACGACTATGAGCAAGAGGCTATGATATATGCCATGCTATAGAAGTTAAGGCAAGGCTTTTCCCTAATGAATGTTCTTTGCTATTCTAAATCGTGCCTATTCCAAGAGGACGACTGAGAAGAGCTCATTCACCCAAGAAACAACTGGCCCCTCTCGCTCCTCAAGCTCCTCAAGATGGAGGAGTAGCTCATAAAGAGTTCTGGGATGCTATTACCATGCCATGACTAATCAAATCAACCAAGGGGCCAGCCCCGCATGTCTCCTATACCGGCCTCAAGGGTGAGGAATTTTACTAGAATGAACCTACCAGAGTTCCACAGGTCTAAAGTGGATGAGGATCCTCAAGAATTCATTGATGAGGTGTATAAAGTATTGTCTATAATGGGTGTTAGGTCAGAGGAGAAAGCGGAATTGGTAGCCTACCAAGTCAAAGGGGTAGCCCAAATATGGTTTACTCAATGGAAATTGGAGAAGGGGAATGGTGATGCTATCCTTTTGGAAGAGTTTAAGGCGGCACTTCAAAATTGATTATTCCCTCTTGAGCTAAGAGGCCAAAATGATGGAATTTATGAATCTAAAGTAAGGGTCAATGAGTGTGAGGCATGTCTCCTATACCGGCCTCAAGGGTGAGGGATTTTACTAGAATGAACCTACCAGAGTTCCACAGGTCTAAGGTGGATGAGGATCCTCAAGAATTCATTGATGAGGTGTATAAAGTATTGTCTATAATGGGTGTTAGGTCAGAGGAGAAAGCGGAGTTGGCAGCCTACCAAGTCAAAGGGGTAGCCCAAATATGGTTTACTTAATGGAAATTAGACAAGGGGAATGGTGATGCTATCCTTTCGGAAGAGTTTAAGGCGGCACTTCAAAATTGATTATTCCCTCTTGAGCTAAGAGGCCAAAATGATGGAATTTATGAATCTAAAGTAAGGGTCAATGAGTGTGAGGGAGTATGCCCTCAAGTTCAATCAACTCTCCTAGTATGCTTCACAATTGGTGGCCGAGCCGAGGTCTAGGATGAACAAATTTGTAATGGGTATGTCTGACTATGTAAATAAAGAGTGTTGTGCTACCACATTGATAGGTGATATAGATTTGTCCTGCCTCATGACTTATGCTGAGCAATTAGAGGGGCAAAGTTGTGGAAGAGGAGAACGGGTGAGGCCAATAGGGCCCGTCTTGAAGTTGGATTCCAAAATCCTAAGGGTGGCTAGATCTCTGAAGGCTACAAGTTTCAAGGGTCTTCCAATACACCTAATAGAAGGGTTACTAATGATAATCAAAGATTCCAAGGTGGAGGTGGTGTGGTGCCTAACCCCATGTGCCAAAGATGTGGTAGGAACCATAATAGCCCATGCCTGAGAAACTCAAATTCTTGTTTTATTTGTAGTGAAGTGGGTCATAAGGTGATTGATTGTCCATATGAACAAAATAAGGGTAGAGATGGTCGTCCATAAGGCTAAGGTGCAAATGCGGGTCCTAAGGGAAGAGTAATTCAACAAGGGGGTGCCCCAAGGCACAATAGGTTCTATGCTCTTCATGGGAGACAAGGGTTAGATGAGGTGCCCAAAGATATTATCAGTATGTTAAAAGTTTTTGATTTTGATGTGTATCCATTGATAGACCTAGTGCCACTCTTTTTTTTATTAGTTCTTTTGTTGTCAAAAAGTTCCATGTTAAACCTGAATTGTTGTGTGAGACTTATGAAGTGTCTACTCCCGTTGGGGCATCTATTATTGCTAGAAGAGTCTATAGAAATTGTCCCATTTTTATTTTGCATAAAATCTTGCCTTGTGATTTTGTTAAATTAGATATGGTGGATTATTTATTGCATTAAATCCCAAAAGTTAATTTCGAAGGGGTGTCTCTATCATCTTGTGAGGGTTAGGGATGTTGAGTCCAAAGTCCTTCATATAGAGTCGATTTTGGTGGTTAATGAGTTCCTTGATGTCTTTCCCGATGAGCTTCCCAGTATTCCTCCCAAAAGGAAAATAGATTTTGGCATAGACCTTCTTCCTGCTACTCAACCCATTTCTATTCCCCCTTACCGTATGGCCCCGGCGAAGTTAAAGGAGTTGAAAGAGCAATTGTGAGATTTGTTGGAAAAGAGTTTTAGTAGGCGTAGCCAATCAACTTGGGGTGCACTAGTGTTGTTTGTGAAGAAGAAGGATAGTACTCTTAGAATGTGCATTGATTGCCAGCAACTTAATAGGGTCACCATAAAGAACAAGTACCTTCTACCAAGAATTGATGAGCTTTTTAATCATCTTCAAGGGGCTAGCCACTTTTATAAGATTAATCTTTGGTCTGGGTATCACCAAGTGAAAGTGATGAAGTGTGACATTCCCAAGATGACCTTCAGGACTAGGTATGGGCACTTTGAATTTGTGGTTATGTCCTTTGGGTTGACTAATGCACTGACTATATTCATGGATCTTATGACTAGGGTCTTTAAACCCTACCTTGATTTGTTTATGTTGGTTTTTATTGACGATATCTTGATCTATTCCCATAGTGAGGAATAGCATATGAATCACTTGAGGGTGGTGTTGCAAATCTTGAGGGAGGAGAGGTTGTATGCAGAATATGAAAAATGTTAGTTTTGGGTGAAAGAGGTTGCTTTTCTTGGTCATGTGGTGTTAGGTGATGGTATTAAGGTAGATCCTAAGAAGATGTAGGTGATTAGAAATTAGGCTAGACCTTTAACTCCATCAGACATTAGAAGTTTCTTAGGTTTGACAGGTTATTGCCGGAGGTTTGTAAAGGGGTTCTCTTCTATTTCTTCTCCCATGACTAAGTTGACCCAAAAGAAGGAAAAATTTATGTGGATCAATGAATGTGAAAAGAGTTTCTAAACTTTGAAGGATAAGCTTGTCTCTGCTTCTTTCTTGTCTATATTGGAATGGTTTGTTGTGTATTGTGATGCCTCAAGAATTAGTTTGGGTTGTGTTTTGATGCAAAATGGTAAGGCGATAGCATATGCCTCTAGACAACTTAATGTGCATGAGAAGAATTATCCCACCCATGATCTTAAATTTGTGGCCATGGTTTTTGCTTTGAAAATTTGGCGTCACTACTTGTACGGGGTCCACATTGATATATTCACCGATCATAAGAGTCTCCAATATGTGTTCACTCAAAAAGATCTTAACTTGAGACAAAGAAGGTGGTTAGAACTCCTTAAAGATTATGATATGAGTGTTCATTATCACCCCGATAAGGCTAATATTGTGGCTCATACTCTAAGTAGGGTGTTTGTGGTAGCTTAACTCATGTTAATGATGGTGGCAAAGAGGTTGCTAGAGAGGTCCATCAATTGGCTAGATTGGGGGGTAGGTTAGAGAAAGTTGATAATGGTGGTGTGGTGGTTGTTGATGGTTATAAGTCTTCATTGATTGAGGAGGTAAAGACAAAATAAGATCTTGACCTGCCTTGCTAGAATTGAAGGCCTTGGTGAGAGATGGTAAAGTGGAGGTTTTCTCCCAAGGGGGAGATGGTGCCCTTAGATGCCTAGGTAGATTGTGTGTTCCTAGTGTTGGTGACTTGAGAAAGAAGATTTTAGATGAGGCTCAAAATTCTTCCTATTCTATTCACCCCGGTTCTACCAAGATATATAGAGATTTGAGGTAAGTGTTTTAGTGGAGTGTCATGAAGTGAGACACTGCTAAGGCATAAACCAATTAGAATGAATCTTTGGAAAGGGATATGGTGGATACTCAGTAAGCTTGCCATGAGGTAGTGATGCCAAAAGTTCCTCGAGGAGGTTATCTGAAGAAGGTTCTTCTCATTATCACTGACAGTCTAACCAAAGAACTATGTATTGGAGCTTACCTGTTATCCAGGTCTGTTATTAGGATAGGACGGAAGTCGGGGTGGCTGCACTACGCTTTATATCTTAATTAAGCAGTGTGCTTCTTCCCTTCAGAATGGATCGGTCAAATTCTTCTCTTTTTTCCCAACTCAAAACCCAGCCAAGCCACTATTAAAAAGGTCTTAGTTAAAGCAAGGAGGCATAAATCAGGGAATGGAAACATCTTCGGATGAATGAATTTAGATATCGAAGTTTGACTATTTGACACTCTATCTTTTAATGGCGCTATCACTTTGGAGCGATAGCCAGAACTAATGACTGGTATTATAAAGCTAAACCTAGGATTCTACATAGCCTTTAAGTTAACAAAGGAAGAAAGGCTTGCCTAGATCTCGTATTCCATCTGCCATAGACGCTTTCTTTCTTTTTACTACGCAAGCAAGCCGGGGAGTGAGGAAAGCAGAAGTGGGACAGGAATAAACCAGTAGCAAGAAAAAGGGTACCAAGCATTCTGGGCATTCCTCTTATTAAAGGAATCGGTGAGTGAAGACAAGATCGGATCTTTAAGGCTGAAGTCTTTTTCTTCATCAAGAGTGAGAGATCTGTCTAAGAACAATAGAAGAGGGATATACCATCGAATCGGATCTTAGAGAAGTCTCGGTCTTTGTCCACACCTAGGACAGGGAAGATGTAATGAAATTGATGAATGAATGAGGGATTCTTTTCTATCCTAGTTCTTCAACATGAATACCATATGATAAAAAGAAAGATCGATTTACCTATAATTGATGAGCTTTTTAATCATCTTCAAGGGGCTAGCCACTTTTATAAGATTAATCTTTGGTCTGGGTATCACCAAGTGAAAGTGATGAAGTGTGACATTCCCAAGATGACCTTCAGGACTAGGTATGGGCACTTTGAATTTGTGGTTAATCCTCTGTGAGTGTACTCCTTATTTTCCTTATTATAGAGATCGTTCTTCGGATAGCCTATGGCTAGTTAATATATACTTTCCTATTCATACTATCGGCTCTATATTGATTAGGGCGAATGTGAGTACGAGCCGAGCCAGGTTGAAAGTCTTGAATCCGCTCTTACTGGTCTCATATCTGCTGCTCGAGTGAAAGTGGGAATTTGGTAGGATTAGAGAATGCCTGCTTCTGGTTCTTAGATGAGTAAAACAATCTAATTAGTATAGTCAGTCCACCCTTCTTATGTGCGGGGATCTGGAGTACGGTAGATCAAGTTACGGGGGGCGGGGGGGAGGGGTAAGGTTGCATCCCAAGAGGATGAGGGCTGGCTAATTTCTAGGTGTACTCAATATTGAAAACACTTGACTGAATATTCTAGGTTGACTTTGCCAGTACAGTTGCAGAGGATTTGTTGATGGGCATGACATATTGAGTAGAGTCAATTCATTCAATACACTAAAGGATAAAAAAAGTGCTTTCGCGATAAGAGATAGACAGATGGTAGGAGATCCAGTGAAGATAGCAGTTCATGGGACATGTCGCAGCCCTTAATTTGCCTTTGTTATATTATTGACTCTTTAGAAAACATAAAACATTAAATATCTTCATTTATTTTACATCATCCTCAATGCACTACTATCCATATAAACCCCCTAGGCCATTCTTTCTTTTCACAGCTTTCATTGGTTCTCAAGCTGAAAAAGAGTAACAATAACCTTTATTTTCCCACACATGCATTCATGTTGGACCTGATTTGTTCATGATTTCTCTTGTGTTATATGTCTCTTTTACATTCGAGGATGAATATTCCCAAGGGGGAGATATTAAAACGACCCCAAAAAAAGTGCTCGAAGTTATGCCTTAGAATGCCCAAAATTTTAAATTCCATATATCTCAAACTCCATGCATGATATCAATACTTCGACTTTATATTCTTGTTTAGGGGGACATAATTAAGGAAATAGGGGTCTAACCCCGATTTAAGAGCAAACGATTAGCAATGGCTCTTGACCTATCAAATTAAAGCTCTTTGAATTAGCTTTCCAACGCACTTAGTTTCACCTCATTTTGAGTCAGATGAAGGAGTTATGCTCATTTTCATGAAACTCATTTGTGGAGAAAATGCAGTTCCAGTTAGCATTCCATTTTATTCCTATTTTCTCTACTTTGGTCCAAGACATTTAAGTCTTGGGCCTAAGGGTTCCCACACTTGAAAATTCAAATATTTAGCATTATTTCACCCTCATATCATCCTAAACATTCTTCAATACTCTTTAAAATACTTAGCCAAATATTTACTCCCAAATTCAAGTCCCAAAACGCAAGACCAATCTTAAGGATTTCACTCAAGCTTCAAGTCCCCATTAAAGCCTTCTTCAAGGTTAGGCATAAATCAGGGAATGGAAACATCTAGAT
>DF358924.1:65523-75750 GCA_000787875.1 Solanum virginianum | reverse complement strand
TGACACTTGAATCTTGAGAGAAATATAAGCCTAAGTGTTTGAGTGAGTATTGGGGAATGTTTAGAGTGATATGAGGGTGAAAAATGGCTAAGTATAGCTAATTTTCACATGTGGGAAGGCTTAGGCCCAAGACCTAAGAGCCTTGGACCGAAATTAAAAAAACTGACCAAAAATATACTATGGCGCGATGCACCAGTAATGCGTAGTACATTTTGGAAATCGCATTTTACGATTTTCAAATTTTGATACGGTTGCTCTAAAATCAGGATTAGACCCTCTTCCCCCTCAATTTGACCCCCTGTTCAAGAATATGAAGTCAGAGTTTTGATATCACACATGAATTTTGAGATACATGAAAATTATGATTTCGGGCAGTTTCGAGGCACATTTTCGAGCACTTTTTGGGGCCGTTACAATATCTTCCCTTTGGGAACATTCATCCCCGAATGTCAAAGAAATGTACAAGAGAAGAGTAATCATAAATAGATTAGCCCCAACAAGAATGCAACAACAAACTTAAAGGTAGGTTGGCATTTCCCATCGGACCTCCTCATAGGACAACCCATCCCTCACAACGTACACCACCTCAAGAGTCATATAACACTTGAATCACTAACACACTATCCTTAATCCTAGAAACATGAAGAACCGGACTAACCATACCCTTATCCAAGGGCACTTCCTATGCGTATGCAAACTCATTAACCTTCCTAAACACCCTATAAAGACTAACAAAATATGAATTCCACTCCCTCTTTACCGGGGCAAACCACACCTTTCATGAGCGAAACCTTCAATTAGCCCCAATCACTAACTTTGAATTCAAGCTCTTCTCTTCTCTCTTCGACATAGAACTTTGGATGACTTTGGGCTGTCTCCAACCTTTCCTAATCAACCTTACCTTCTTCATAGCACCCATAACCAGATTTGGACCCAACAAAGATATCTCTCCCACTTTAAATCACCCAACCCGTGATCTACAATGACTACCATAGAGAGCCTTAAAGGAGCCTTACCAATGCTAGAATGATAGCTATTGCTATAGGTAAACTCAATCAATAGAATATGATCATCCCAACTACCTATGAACTCCAAATACAATCCCTAAGAATATCCTCAAGTAATCTCACCAACTCATGAATGTACAATTTGGCATACTCTTTGGCACCATAAGTAGTCTTAACTGGTAAAAAGTGAACCAATTTCATCACCCTATCATCCACACCCCCAAATAGAATCAAAACCTTTTCTAGTCTCAAAAATATAACCACAAAACCTATGTTAATATCCTCCTACTTTCAAGTAGGAATCTCTATGTCTTGGGTCAGGCCACCCGACCTTTCGTGCTCGTCTTTACCTTGTTGACAACTATGACAACCAGAAACAAATTAGCAATAAACTTCTTCATGCCTCCCTACCAATATATCTCTCTCAACCTCTGTACACTTGGTAAAACCAGGGCGAATAAAATAAGAAGAATCATGGGCTTCATCAAGGATCTTTTCCACCAAAGCATCAACAAAAGGTACAAATAACCTACCTTTGTACCTAAGGGCACCATGTCCCCCTAGGGAGAAAACCTCCACCTTGCCCTCTTTCACCTAGGCCTTCAATTCTAACAAGGAGGGATTAAGATCTTGCTTTGCTCTTAGCTCATCAACCAATGGAGATTAAGAACCATCAACAACAATAACACCAACATTATCAACCTCTCTCTATCTAACCCCCAGTCTAGCCTACCGGTGAACCTACCTAGTCACCTCCATGCTACCACCATCAACATGAACAAGGCTAACCATAGACACCCTCCTCAAAGCATCCGCCATAACATTAGTCTTACCGGGATGATAATGCACACTCATTTCATAATCCTTAAGAAGTTCTAACCACCTCCGTTGCCTCAAGATAAGATCCCTTTGGGTGAACACATATTAGACAAGCTAGTAAACCACAACCACACTAACATGCACCCTATACAACCTACGACATCAAATTTTCAAAGCTAAAGCCTCGGCGACCAACTCAAGGTCATATATAAGATAATCCTTCTCATGCATCTCAAGTTATCTAAAAGTATAGACTTCCACCTAAGTATCTTGAAAAAACACACAACCCAAACTAATCTATGCAATATCATAATATACAACAATCCCATTCGCAAACCTCCAGTGGTAACCCCGCTATGTCTAAGAAACTCCTAATGTCTAAGGGATTCAAAGGCCTTGGACAATTTCTAATCACATACATCTCCTTAGGATCAATCTTAATACTATCCTCCGATGCCACATGACTTAGAGAGGTAACCTGCTTTAACCAGATTTCATACTTTACATACTTAGCATACAACTCCTCTTACCCAGAGATTTGTAACACTACCTCTAAATGGTTCACAAACTCTAAATAAATCCATACTTTATCACTAGAGACCACCACAAACATAACAAGGTAGGGACTAATGACCCTACTCATGAAACCCATAAACATAGCCGGTGCGTAAGTCAACCAAACAACTCCAACATACTCAAAAGGCTTACTTCTAATTCGAAAAGACACTAAGGGATATCGCCTATCCTCGTCATCAGTTGGGAACAAAACCCAAACCAAATATCAAACTTAGAGAAGTGATTAACCTATTGTAGTTGACCAAATAGATCAACCATTCTTAACCATCATATTATAACTTATGGGTTCTATAATCAAATGAGACACAATATGCAAGTAACTGAACCACCTCAAGACCTCCAACCCAACAAACTAAATTCAACCAAAACCACAAGACAAGGTCCTATGCAATAAGAACATGGGGTTAACCCTTGGAGATCAATTATACCTTAAGATAAGAAATGAACTTACCTCTTTGCATCCACCTTACAAGTCCCCACTCAAGCACGAATTTAATAGAGAATCAAACCATGACTCTACGTGCCCTTGATGTACTGTCAAAATATAATTGATGCCTAATACAAGGAATTTTGTGAGTTTTTAATGCGATCTTTTATGGTTTTTTATGTGATTTTGTGTTGTTATTGTAAAAAAGGTAGGTTGGCATTATTTTGTAGAAAAATTATAGATTTTGCTGAAGCACAGGAGATACGAGCTCACCTACGAGTCATAGTCCAATGTATGAGTCATTTTGGTGATCTTGTAGCAAGAAAAAAAGAACAAAAATAAGAAATCTGCTAAGTAGAGGTCAGCCCTACAAGGCCATCCTATGAGTCGTAGGCCTCAATATGACTAGTATAGGTGAAATCTTAGCAGAAAATAGAGAGCTAAAACTTTGGACCTAAAATTGGAGGCCTAGAATATGAGAAGAGCATACGACTCATAGCTCAAGCAATGACTCATACCAGTGGTTCATACCAGCTGAGTCCAAAATATTAAGAACCTGATATGATACCTCAATTATGACTTATACGTCACCCTATGAGTCATATCTGTAAGGCATCCTAGCGGCCAGTTGTCTTTTCTATGTAATTTTTAGGGTTATTTTGTTAACACTATAAATACTCTAAGTTAGGGTTTTATTTGAGAGAGACAAGATTGTAGATATTGACCATCACCTTTGAATATTCCCTCAGGAATATTTTAGGGTTTTAGGATAGATTTTTATTTTCTGTTGGAAAACCCACTTTTGGGGAGTGCAAATCTCATAGTGTATTGATTCTCAATATATCAAGCTTATGGTTTGCAACTTCTGGTGCCTTCACTCTTTATTATTTTTGGTAAAATTCTCAACTATGTATTGTATTTATATTTTTGTTGATTTTGCCTTGAATCAAGCTTTTGGGTTTGCAACTTGTGGTCACTATATCCTCTATTTTTATTGGTAAAACTCTCAACTATGTCTATTATTTGTATTTTTGTGTGTTTTATCTTAGCAATGAGCAGCTAAGCACCCATAACTTGGGGTTGTGGGAACCATGGGTAGTTGACTTGAGAAGACCTAGGTTTATTGTATTTCTATAATTGAGGTTTTGCACGTATTATCTATTTCTCTTCATTTTAATTGTTGCTTGGTGCTGGAAAACACCAAACCCTGCCTGCTATCACAATCCCAACCAAGCTAGTGACAAATAGAAAAAGGGAAATAGATGACAAGATTCGATTGATGTGTTTTCATCTAATCAACCAAAGCTGACCAAGGAGAGGTTGACTTAGACAATAGGTAATGGTTAGTTGGCACACTATGGTAGCCGACCAAGCGCTATGGTGAAATTTGACCTTTACCTTCACAAGAAGGCTGAAAGAACCTAAGTTACCATCCTGTTTGTGAATTTCCAATTGTAGGGGAACATAATTCCCAAATTATCCCTAAAATTGAGTGTTTTATTGCGTCATAGTATAATATTTATTTTTGTTTTTGTTCTTGAATCACAACCCCCCCTCCATTTAGAGATTTTAGTTATAGATACTCGAAATGGTTGATAGTGAAATATTGTAGTCAAACTCTGTATTCCCTATGGATTCGACCCTAATCTTCAATTAGGTTAATTGATGATAGCGACCACTTTCTAATTGGAGCATTAACATCATTAAAAATTATGGCAGGAATATGACTAGGTTTTGTCTTGACTTCACTATTAGTTAGTTCAAGTATTAATTTTTGGATTCTTTTTTATATTACTTTTGTTTTTGTTTTTGTTGTTTGATTTTACTTGCAGGGTGTATTAGGTTATATGCCCAATACAAGGAGCCAAGGCAATCCCTTAGGTCCGATCAATTTGGAGATCCATTAACTCTTTAGAAGAATGACTTAAGTGAATGAGGATATCGCAGTTGAGGAAGAAATGCAGATGAATGATGATATTGGAAGAGAGGAGAATCCACCACCGAGGGATGATAGGTGACAACTTAGGGATTTCAACGAGAATATTTATCGATAGAATCAGTATTGTTTGAACCCTATGGCCATGGACATTACTGGTGCTATAGTGTTGTCTCTATTACTGGCAAATGCAAAATTCTTGGTGTCAAGTGGGTTACTTCAAATGCTCCAAGATCATGGGTTATTCACAGGGCTGCCTTCGGAGGATCCTCATCATCTCCATAATGTGGTTTTTGTTTGCAAGAGTGTCATGGGGATACGAAATCTTTCTCTTGATGTCATTGGTTTGAAGGTGTTTCCATTATCACTGACTAGGAATGCAGCTATATGGTTGTCTTAGCTTTCTCCGGGTACAATAACAAGTTGGGCAGAGCTTCAGAGAGTGTTTTTTGAAAGATATTTCCCAAGATCAAAGAAGATAAAACTTAAAGATCAAATTAACAACTTTGAGCAATTGCAGGGTAACTCTATTAGTACCACATGGGAGAGATTTACCAAATGCTTGAGGATGGTTTCTGATCATAAGATTGTTGATGATGCCTTGGTAAAGATTTTCTATCGGGCTCTTGATGAGAACAGTCAAGCTTGTGCCAACACAATCATGGGAGGCATATTTCTTGACCAACCTTTTGCATTGACTAGCGCCGCACGGCTTTCTTAGCGTGAGTTCTAAGGTTTTGAGCATGGGGTTAATGAGAGTGAGGTGCGATGAAGACTTCTTGTGCGTTCAACACCAAGAATGAGTAAGCAAAGGTCAATAAGGAGATCATGGAGTAACTTGCTCAATTTTGCATAAGTATGGACTTGGTTTTGAAGCAAAACCAAGCAAGTGTCAAAGTGGTCACTCACCAACCTCCTAATGTTCCCATCTACTAAGATCTATTCTTTGATAATGATGCTTGTTTTGTGAGTAATCAAGTGGTGGGTTTCCAGAATAACCCCCAAGGGTGCAACTCAGACTATTGGAGGCAAGGTTCCAGGAATTAAGGTCAGAACTACAATTGTGATTGTGCTTATAGAGATAACCGAGGTGGTTACTATGAAAGAGAGAGGGTGCTGGATGTCGAATAGGGTAGAAGCGATGGTTATAGGAATGGTCCTTATGTGCCGCCCCATAACTGTGATGCTGTGCCAAACACTTCTAGGCTTGAAGATATGTTTGACAAGTTGTTGAAGAGAGCCGATCACCAAGTTGAGACCTTGAAGGGTATCAAAGCAGATCTCTCAAGTATTAAACAAAAAATAGAGACTCACTCGGTGGCAATTAAGCAACTAGAACAACAATTTGGGCAAGTTCCTTCGCAATTGAACCAACGGAAAAAGGTCACCTTACCAAGCAATACAGTTCAAAATCCTAAAAATGAAGGGCATTGCATAACAATCATGACTCAGAGTGGCAAAAACACCATAGATCCCTTTATGTCGGTAATTATGGATGAGGTTGATGAAAAGGTTCTTGGTGGTGAAGTTGTGGTTGAGGAAGAAGGTCTGGAGATTGTCGGGTTGCAAAGAAAAGATGTAAGGAAGCACAAAAATTTGAAGTCAATTACAAAGCCTCCTCCTTCTTTCCCTCAAAGGCTTAAGAAAAAGGAAGAAGAGGGTAAATTCAAACACTTCCATTCGATGTTGAAGCAACTATCCATCAACATTCCCTTTCTGGAAGCTTTGGAGAAGATCCACGGGTATGCCAAGTATATGAAGGATTTGGTGACAAGGAAACACACTTTTGAGTCTAGAGTTCTCACAGGAACTTCAATAATATAGTGAGATCATGATCATGCCTTGCACCATTGGTGATGTTGAGTTTGCAAGAGAATTGTGTGACTTAGGAGCGAACATCAATCTAATGCCTTTTGCTGTATTCAAAAAGCTTGGTCTTGGCACTCCAACCCCAACAAGAATGCTTCTCATGGCGGATAACCATCAAAAAGCTGGAGGGAATGCTTCTTGACATGCTTGTTAAAGTTGATAAATTCATCTTTCCTGCTCATGGCGGATCGAACCATCAAAAAATTGGAGGGAATACTTCCTAATGTGCTTGTCAAAGTTGCTAAATTTATTGTTCCAGCAGATTTTGTGATCCTTGATTGTGAGGTTGATTTCGAGGTGCCCATTATTTTGGAAAGACCATTTTTGGCCACTGGGAGAGCTCTTATGGATATAGATTTAGGTCAACTTTGGTTTAGGATCAATGACGTAGAAGTAGTGTTATATATCCGCTAGTCAATAAAATACCCGGATGAATTGAAGAGTGAGGTTTCGTCCCTTGATAATTGCTGATAATGAAGGATGACTACGTTGAGCCATGACATTAAACAAGACATTTCTTGGGAGGTAGCCCAAGCATTTTTGATAATTGTTTGTCCATTTTAAGCATGTTTGGTTGTTGAGATTTTAGGTAGTATGGTGTGTGTTTGTTTTAAGTTGGAAGACATTGATACAGTTGTAATAGTTTGAAGAATGTTGTGCTTTTGAGTCTTGGTTTGCAGGTGGAAATTAAAGAACTGTAGTAGTAAAAAAAGGGCACTTGGAATAGCCTCTACGAGCAGGCCTACGAGTTGTAGTCACTAATACAACTCATAGTCATGCCTCGTAGAGGGAAACAGTGAGTATCAGAAGATGATACATATACTACGAGCCAACCTTACGATTCGTAGGGTCTCCTACAAGTCGTAAGTGGGGTTCGTAGTGTCCAAGTATGCATTTTAAATTTTCAAAAATGTTGGGTCCACTACAAGATCGGGACCTATGAGTCGTATGATGCCCTATGACTCGTAGTCGAGGGCTCGTAGCCCCGATCTACAGTTTTTAAAATGTTGACCCGATTTCATTTAAAAGGGGTCAAAATAAAATTTGACCCCAAATATTCATTTCCCCAACCCTAAATTTGACGAAACTCTCCTATTTCTCTCCCCCATTCACTTTACTGACTAAAGTCTCGGCTACCCACATCATTTTTTGACAAGAATTCCAGCGACGTTACTATTTTCAAGGGTTTTGGCGTGGTTTTTGGTCTTCTTTTGCCTTGGTTAATTTCTTCTATCGATTGGTAAGTTTCATGGTTAACTTTAATGCACTATTATGGTGAGTTCATTCTTAGTATGATCATATGCTTGTATTAACCATGAATACTCATGCCTATGTGGTGATGTGTGGACCTAGACATGAAACCTAGGGTTTGTATGCTTTGAAAGATTTTGCTTTAAAGTATTAACCATGAATACTCAGGCCTATGTGGTGATGTGTGGACCTAGACATGAAACCTAGGGTTTGTATGCTTTGAAAGATTTTGCTTTAAATCAAACCTTGTTCAAAATCCTTGAGTGGATGGTTATAAATGTAAAGTTATTGGTCCATAGAATGTAGTGTTTAATTGTTGCCTGACCATTATGAGAATTGTCTTCGGAATCGGAATTTAGGAGGTGTGGGTGTGTTTTATATGCCATAGCATGTTAGACTTGATTGAAAATGTTTGAATTGTTCTTGCATTTCAATGGAATGTTTTGTTGATAAAAGTGTGAGTTTAGATATGAAATTACACTTGGTTTTGATCGACGTAATGAGGATCTGACTTTGATTCTTGAATAATGGTTGCTTTAACTTTTTGATGTCATTATGGGACTACCTATGTGTCAAATATATCGTCTTGCTCTTTTAATTGCCAATTCCTAAGTTTGTTTGTCTTGTTTGAACTTGTTGTGGGAAAGTGTTAGACATTACTAGTGTCTTCTGTTTTCAGCTACGAGGCCCTCCTACAACTCGTAGGTATACCTATGAGTTGTAGTGGTCTCTCACAGAAAGCATCAGTCACCTGTGGTTTCTTCATGTTTCTCATACAAGACCCACATGTGACTCATAATACCTATTACGACTCGTAGGAAGGGTCTCGTAATCCTGACTAAGTTTTTAAAAATGCCTTCAGAATTAGGTACGAGGCCAGACTACTACTCGTAGGCTTTCTTATGGGTCATAACTGCCCCTCGTATCTGAGTTTTGACTTTATTTTTGTAAGAAAACTTGATACTATAAGGCTAGTGTACGATTCGTTAGACACTCTATGAGTCATAACTGTACTCGTATTTGCAGACCGGCAATTGCATCAAATCCTAAAAATGAAGNNGACCGGCAATTGCATCAGATTTTTTTTCTTTTGTTGTGTTTTGTTTCTATGTTTAAGTGGTTATGTTTCTTGTTCTTTGCTTTGTGATCATTGATTAGCCAAGCATCTTGAAGCTCACATGTTGTTATATGGTTGTTTGTAGATACAATGCCTTCAAAAGACAAATGAGCTATCCAGATATTTCAACGGAGGTTGATTGATGAATCTTCTGAGGCCGAGAGATCTGAGGGGTCTCTAGAAGTGAACAGGGTCAGAATAGACCTCGAAGCTAATATAGCTCAGACCCAGGCACGTACATTACATACCCCCATGAAAGTCAGTAGTTCCTCCGAGTCTGAAGAGAAGGAACACCAGGGTAATGGAGGCGGGTCTGAGAGCAGCCAACTAAAGATGACCCCCACACACTCAGGGTCAGATTTGAAATTCGAGAGCACCTCCCAGATCCAACAAGAAGAATTCTAGTCACAGCCCCCAGTTGACCGCAGATGGTGTGTCCCAGGGATGAAGGAGATATATGACTAGGGATTAGAGCCCAAGGGACAGGGCAAGCCGGTGATGTAATTTCATGAGGAGTCTAGACTGAATGAATCAGGACTAGATAGAGTGTCAGGCTTGGATGCAAAGATAGATGAGCATGGGCTATGATGGACCACATAGCAGCTGGGCAAGTATGCCCCTTACGTAGTTCGTGAGTTTTACGTGACGTATCTTGCTACACTCCACCGAGGGTTATCAAAGAATAAAAAGCCGATTAAGCAGCCGAGATTACGAGTAGTGCTAGTCCGGGGTAGGAGAGTTTTTATTTTGGAGGAGACTATACGACGAGGCTAGTTTGAGCCTACTTATAGAATGCCTTAGTCTACCACAAAGTATGATGGACGCATCGACAAGATGAGAAAAATGGTGACTAGGAAGGATATTGGGGCCAGGATAGAGCTTCTATAGTGGATTGCCAGCCAGATTTGTGAGTAGGGTTTCGAGATAATGTGGGTTACAAACCACGCAGACCCTATAGTGAATGCCCACCTCTTTTTCTGGGCTAATTTTTGGTGGTCCATTATTCATTGGCGTATCCATCCCACTTTCATGGACAATGTGATCACCTTGGAATGGGCTGTGTTATTAGCTAGTATTCTAGTTAGTTATGAGATAGAGTGGGCCTAGATCATCTCAGAGCAGATCCACGAGTCAGCCGTCCGGATGAACACCTCACTGCCATTTCTTATTTTGATTTATCATTTGTGCAATGCAGCGGGTGTTCCTATCGACCCTTACTGGGATC
>DF358924.1:38944-65458 GCA_000787875.1 Solanum virginianum | reverse complement strand
CGACCCTTACTGGGATCAGAACATAGAGGCCGCACGCACCGTGGACCCTAGCCTGATTAAGGCTGATAAGAACCCGGTGGCCTTACCACGAGCAGCTCCTCCAGCTATTCCAGAGCCATTCCCAGTAGAACCTCAGACTTAGGGTGGACCTCCAGCTGCTACCGGCACTACTCCATCCGCTACCGACACTACTCCAGCCGCTACAAAGCCTACCCCAGCTGTTGAGATTGAGTCCAAGCCATCCTCCAGTACTTAAGCACCAATAAAAACTTTGTTACAGGTTGATTCTATTATCTATGCTATTTTTTTAGGCACTATTATGCAAGGCGACTACAGCGGAGTCCAGGCTCTAGGCTTTAGCAGCAAAAATCAGACCTTGTATCAGCCAAACCGTGATGGACTCTGAGGAGAGGATGAAGGCATTCACTCGTGCATTGGTAGATGAGAGAGTCAAAGAGGTGGATGCCTGAGTCAATGCATTTGAGGCGAGTGTCCAGCGGAGACTTGAGGGTGCTAGGCTTGCTGACACGAGTGCGGTGATTGAGGAGTTAACCAAGTTCAAGGCCGACCTACTACAGATGTTAGCAGCCCCTGTTGCAGTCCTAGAGGTAGCACCAGCGGGTGATGAGGTGTTTGGCTGGCTAGCTGTCCATCCACATGGTCATGGGAAGAGGGCCCTTGAGACAGATGATCCAGAGATGAGCCAGAAGAGGCCTTGACCTGATGACCCAGCAACCCCGGTGGAGGACCCGATACCGATGGAGGTGGTGTAGGAGTCGATCCTATTGGCGTCACCTAAATTTTCGAGACCCTGATTATGACTCATAGGTCACCCTACGGGTCATACCTGCGAAGCGTACCATTTATCTTTTCTGTGTAATTTTTAGGATTATTTAGAGAGGGTAGTTCATGTACAACTGCAACTCAGATTGCTGAGGAGGAGATGGTGACCCAGGACCCTGCTGACTAGCCAGAGATTAGTGCTTGATACACCATGATGTTTGACTCCTTTTGACCCCTGTTATTATTTTGTCATTATGGATACTTTGTTCTGTTGTTAGACAATCTTTTTATTATGTTGGTGTTTGGATTTGTTTAAATATTTTTATGTTGGATGTTGTTTTTTACTTATATTTTGGATTTTAGTTTTTGGTTTTTAATTCTTGTCTTTACTTTGAGGCCAAAGTATTCTATTTTGGTGGGGTGTGGGAAGTTATGGATTAAGGTGAAGTCTGAGTAGCCTCGAGTCCATAACTTCCCTATGTTTGATCCCAAGGTTTTCTTGCTGTGATTTTTTTCCCTATGGATGCTTACTTTTTTGTTGAACTGGCATGTTTAGCTAGTGTAGATAATGTGTAAATTCATAGTAATGTTATTTGTTGGCATATATATAGTCTTTAAATGCTTTTTGAATGATTTGAAAAATTAGGTACCCTCAAAATTTTTGAGGTTGTGATTATTGATGCATTCATGCATTTTGATGATCTGGTGATGTTTTTTCTGATAATGTAAAGGTAATTTGAGGCTTGAAGCATGACCTGTGAGTCTATACTTGATTGTGGGTACAATGCCATATGTGTTGTGAGCTTATTTTACCATATTTATGCATCTTATATGGACTCAGATTTTACCTTAGTACTCTAAGATTGATTTGATGATGTGGTTGATATGAAAAGGATCTTAGGCCTTTGTTCTTTGAGTGAACCCACTTTTTGAATAAATGACCTACCAAATGAGTAAGTGAATCCCTTGTTTCAAATTTTTGAGCCTCTTATGTACTTATTCTTTCTTGACATCTTACTAGCTTAACTTTGTTTGATAAAATACCTTGATATTGGCCCTGGTCTATCCTTGAACATGTGAACCTTAATTGAGGCTACAAGCCTAAGTTGAGGGTGGCTACAAATTGTGGCCCTGGTTTGGGGAATAGATATTGTGTACTTTACCTCAAGCTAAAAGCCTAAGTTATGGGTGACCCTTATTATGGTAAATTAATAATAATGAGGTGGTTGGTTGGGAAATAAAGAAAGAAATGAAGAAGAATGAGCTGAGTGAAGAAAAAGAAAAGAAAAATGCCTTGAATTGAGAAAACGTAGCAAGAATTGAGTCCAAAAATAACACACAACTAAACATAGAAAGAAAGCACTCGAGAAAAGTTTGAAATAGGAGAATAAGGGTAGATTTAATGAAAAGGGTTGGGTTATGAAACCAAAAAGTGTTGGTAAACATGGTTCAAGGATAGCTTTTAGTCAATACTTGCCTAAAATGCCATACCAAAGCCCCATGAACCTATGTTACAACACCATAAGTCATAAAGTGATCCAAATCCACTTTATCACCAAGCAAGAAGATGAGTGTAGAGGCAAACCTATGGTGTTAGTCAGTGTGCATGAATTTCAATTGTGAGAGTGAGAATGCTTCCTCAGTCCCTGAATTCTAAATGCTTCTTGAGTGAGTAAGAAGTACTTCTTTTCTGTGAGGGCATTTGCACTACTTGATTAGCATATAGATACACCAGTGATTGTGGATGGTTGATGCTCCTTAGCTTATCATAGTTGGGTTACCAGATTCATCATTATGTTTTTGTTGTGCTCAGTAGTTTTACAATATGTTTTTGAAAATGATAGTTGGGTACCTGGATTAGAGTGAAAAATGTATATGTCATTGGTAGAGCTACTATGTATTTCTCATTCTCTACATAGATTGAATCCTCACGTGAGGACAAGCAATAATTCTAAGTTAAGGTTGTTGATGTGCTGTTAAAATACAACACATTTGATACCTAAAATAAGGGATTTTATGAGTTCTTAATACGACTTTTTATGGTTTTTATGTGTTTTTGTGTAAAAGTTAGGTTGGCATGATTTTGGAAAAAAGTTGCAGATTTTACTGAAGCATAGGACATACGAGTTAACCTATGAGTCGTAGCCCAATAGATCGTACCAGTTAAGTCCAAGATGCCAAGAACCTGATACGAGACCCTGATTATGACTCATAGGTCACCCTACGGGTCATACCTGCGAAGCGTACCATTTATCTTTTCTGTGTAATTTTTAGGATTATTTTGTAAACATTATAAATACTTTAAGTTAGGGTTTTATTTAGGGAGATTCAAAATTGAGCAGAAAATATCATCTTTGAATATACTCTTAAGGCAACTTTTAGGTTTTAGCTTAGTCTATCATTTTCTCTTGGAAAATCCAATTTTGGCTATTGCAAATCTTGCTTTGTACTTATTATCAATCTATCAAGCTTGTGTTTGCAACTTGTGGTGTCCTCAATCTTCATTGGTTTGGGTAAAATTCTCAATCATGTCATTTACTTATAATTTTGTTAGTTTTGCCTTAGCCATGAGTAGTTAAGCACCCACAATTTGGGGTTGTGGACTAAAATTCTCAATCATGTCTTGTACTTACATTTTTGTTGGTTTTATCTTAGCTATGAGTAGCTAAGCACCCAGAACTTGGAGTTGTGGGAACCATGGGTAGTTGACTTGAGATAACCTAGGTTAGTGCATTTCTATGATTAGGGTTTTGCATGTATTATCTATTTCTGTTCGTTATGATTGTTTTTTGGTAGTGGCCAACACCAAACCCTGCCTACTATCACGATTCTAACCAAGGTAGTCACGAATAGGAAAAGAAAAATAGATGATAGAATTCGATTGATGTGTTCTAGTCTAATCAACCGAACCTGACCAAGGGGAGGTTGACTGGGATAATAGGTAATGGTTATTTGGCACGCCATGGTTGCCAACCAAGCGCCATGATGAAATTCAACCTTTTCCTTCACAAGAGGGCTAGAAGAACCTAAGTTACCATCCTACATGTGAATATCTAATTTTAGTTATATTATCTAGGTTAATCGAGTCAACAATCCATGGGGAATCGAATTTCTATGTTTTCCCTAAAAATTGAGTATTTCCCTGCATCGTAGTATAATATTTATTTTACTTTGTTCTTGAATCACAAACCCGCCCCACTCATTTAGAGATTTTAGTTATAGATACTAGAAATGATTGATAGCGAATTCTCGTAGTCAAATCCTATATTCCCTGTGGATTCGATCCTACCCTTTGATTAGGTTAATTGCTAACAATGACCGCTTTCTTATTAGAGCGTGAACATCAGATAATGCCTATTGAGAGTGTTGGAGTGAAAGACTACCTATGTTATGAGGAGATTCCTATCCAAATCCTTAATAGTCAGGTTCGCAAGTTAAAAACCAAAGAGATTGCATTTGTCTAAGTGTTGTGGAGCAATCAATTTGTAGAGGAAGCTATGCGGGAGGCGGAGGAGGATATAAAAGCCAGATACCCTCACTTATTTTTTCCTACTGATGATGAGAGAGCTGATGGTAATGATTTCCCTCTAAAATACTTGAATTTCCATTTCCTTGAGTCTTCCTTTTATTCTCAGTATGATAGACGATAGTGTTCTAGAGTCCGAGTGAGGATTGATGTGATTTGTAATGTTTGATTGTTTTACTTGCTAATTCCTTGATTAATTGTTTGCATGAGTGAGTTGAGGGTTGGTTGATTGTTAGAGTCGATAGGCGGATTCATGCCTTGACCTAAATCTCTAGATTTCTCTTTATTTGAGGACTAATGATCCCAAGGGGGAGATAATGTAACACCCCCTAATTCTTTCTACCTGATATGGAGTAAATATGCAGGAGATGCTGAGGAAAATCTACAAAAAAGCTACAGAAGTAGGTCTACAGGAGGAGCTTATGACTCGTAGAGGGGTTTGCGACTCGTAGAGTGAGGCTTTATATTAAATTCCAATAACTCAAGTTTCAGGACCCTTCAACTTACGAGAGGAGTTTACAACTCATAAAATCCTGTACAACTTGTGGAGAGGAGTTTCGTGACAAATTTTAGTAAGCCCAACTTCAGATCCCTTTGTTCACGAAAAGTCATCTATGACTCGTGGAATGGTCCTCAACTTGTAAAAAAGGTCTCGTGCCAATTTCTAGCAACCTAAATTTTTAGGACTTCCAGCCTACGAGAGATGGTCTACGACTTGTAGAATGCTCTATGACTCATAGACAGGGTGTCATAGACTCAGTCGATAGATTTTAAGAGGGGTAATTTTATCTATTCTGGTTCCTTTTAATTAAGTCCTTATGCATTTTTAGTCTTGTATAAGTTCTTGAAACAAACCCTAGGTTTCATTTGTTATTATCAAACCCCCCCTTTGGGAGATAAGTTGGTTAATAAACCCAAATTACAGAATTAAATTCTTCTAAGTCTACCATATTCCCTTGGGTTCGACCCTAACCTTAGTTAGGTTTTGTATCTTGACAATGATCGCGTTAGCCTAAAAAAGTGGTGTATCACTTGATCCTAATGTTTGAGCCTTACATGTACCCTTTTCTTGGAAATACTTGAGTAATCAAACCTTTTTTACTGTGTAATCTTAAATACAGCCCTGGTCCCTCATAGAATATTATGCACCTCGACTCAAGTTAAAAGCCTAAGTTGAGGGTGGCTACCAAAAAGTGGCCCTGGTTCATAAGTTAGATATTATGCACCTTAACTCTGGCCAAAAGCTTAAGTTGAGGATGGTTATTGTAAGGAAATCACACCAAACGTGGAAGAAAGCATAGTAATGCAATGAAAAAGGGGAAACTATGAAGAGGGTATGAGAAAATTAAGATGCCAAACATGTCATCTAAAAAGTGAAAGAAATCAGAAAAATAAAAGGAAATGAGCCAAAATATCATAATAAGGCACCCAAAAGTGTTTGAAATAGGAAAAGGGGAGTAGCGAGTTGAAAATATCAGTGTTGGTAGAGCAACAATGTAAAATAGCGCAGAGTCAAGGAGGGCGATTAGTCACTATATTCCAAAACTATCATACCAAAGCCCCCGAGCCTACATTATAAGCTAAGGAAGTCCTATAATTCTCCTAACTCAACTAGTCAAATGTCATGGTCACGAGTATAGGGGCTAGCTAATGTTATTTTACACAGTGTTTGAATATCTATTGTGAGCGTAAGTATTTCTGCCAGTCTCGAGTATTGAATTTAAACATACCATTTTGAGTAAGATATGAGACTTTTATTTGTGAGGACACTTGAATTACATTGTTGACTTTAGGCTATCTCAGTGATTGTTGCTTATCTATGTGCCTTGCTTGTCATAGTTGCACCATCAGTCATTGATCCAAATGAGATTTTGTTATAACTGCCTTGTATATGCACTTATGAGTTTGACTGGGTATATGCGATTGATTGAGAGAATATGTATGCCATGAGATTGAGGTCTCTGTACTGCTATATTACTTCTGTAGATTGAGTTCATCTCTTGAGAACAAGTAACAATTTTAAGTTGAGAGTGTTGATGTGCTACTAAAATATGGTACTTTTGATGCTTTAAACTTAGAATTTTGTGCATTCTTAAAGTGATGTAAGTAGGTTTGATGTGTTTTTGTGTTGATTTTGTAGAATTTCAGGAGCCAAGATGTTTTTGGGATAATTTTTGTAGATTGTAAGTTTTTGAGGTTTCACGAGGCCTTCTATGGGTTGTGGTTCATTTAACGAGCTGTAGATGGGTTTCGTAGGTTAGATCCAGTAAAAGGATAATTTTCAGAAGTTGAAGTTATGTGGACGGGCCATATAATAATTGACATCTCATACACCAGTTTGTGCCTTAAGGATTAGAGATTTTGAAGAATTGCTGAAGATATACCTAACGAAACCTCTTACGAGTAGTAAGTCAGAAGATGATCTATAGGAAGGGTTCATATCTTAAAGGTAGATTTTGAAGAGTGCAGTCTACAAAGCGTAGTTATGGGTCATGCTTACATCTATGACCCATAACTATGTTCGTCAAAGTTCCCAATTCTAGTTTTCCTACTTTATTTCAGATTTGGTTTCCTTTTATTAGAAATAGGTTTTCAGGGTTTTTAGATAGAGAGAGCAGTTAGAATCTCCAGAATTTGATACTTGAGATTACTACTTTGCTCTTGGAGATTTCTTGTGAACTACTTTTCACATTATCTTCATATTATAATCTTGTGATTTTCGTGAAGAATCTGGATTTCGTGTTCATCAATTCATCATTGTAAGTATTTAATTGTGCAAATCCATAACATGATTCTTTCATCTACAATGAGTAGCTCAATCCGCAACTAGGGTTCTGAGAACCATAAAGAACTAACAAAGTAAAAACCGAATAGTTTGTAATCCTTGGAAAGCATGCATGCATGTATTATTTATCGCTTTGTTATGAATATTTTTTAACGATTGCAAATGTTCGAACTTGCCTAATTCATACTTACTGGATCAAGGGGTAATGAATAGAAAAGAGGATAAAATAACAAGATTCAATGTGATTCCACTTGTCTAATAAACCTGAACGAATCAAGGAATGGTTGTACTGGGACAAGGTAAGGGTTAGTAATGTGACGCCTTGGGGATGGATCAAATCAGGCGGTGAAATTTTCCTAGTGCATGGATCAAAGGACTAGGTGAACATAACTTACCAATTATGCATGTTAAACACTAGAAAAGGTTACGATTATCTTGATACACTAAGTTAGAAATTCATGGGGAACATAATACCCTAGTTGCTTCTTTCACCGATTTCACAACACTTCCACTTGACTATTTGACATTAGTTTAGGTTTAATTTATTGCTTTTTATAAAAAAAACCCTCTTTGGGAAATAAGTTGATTAATTCATTCCAATTTCTTTTAATTATTCCAAGTCTAGACCTTATTTCTCTTGGGATCAACCCTAACTATTGTTAGGTTCTACATTTGAATAGCGACCGCTTAGGTATAGTTTAGGTGTGATCAACCATGCTATCCTGAAGATACCCCTCCAACCATTTGGTAAATTGCTGAATCTTCTAAAACCCTGTAGGGATACTTGATGCGCTGTAAAATTACAGCACATTTGGTGCCTAAAACAAGGGATTTTATGAGTTCTTAAAGCGACTTTTTAGTGTTTTGATGTGTTTTTGTGTTAATCTTGCAGAATAGCTAGGTTGGCATGATTTTGAAGATAAGTTGCAGATTTTGCTGAAGCATAGGCCATACGAGCCCTCCTATGAGTCGTAGCTCACGCTACGAGTCGTAGGTCATGTCGTAGTATGAATCAGAGACCAAAAATCAAAATTCTGCCAAGTGAAGGTCACCCCTATGAGCCCAGTCTATGAGTCATAAGACACACTTAGACTCGTATAGGTGGACTCATAGCAAGAATCAGAGAGTCAAAATGTTGGACCAAAAACTGAGGGGCAAGACTATGAGACCAACATACGAGTCATAGCTTGAGTAACGACTTGTACCTATGGGTGGTACCAGTTTAGTCCAAAATGCCAAGAACCTGATATGAGACCACGACTATGACTCGTAGGCCAACCTACGAGTCGTAACTACGAAATTTATTAGATGTCAGCTGTCTTTTCTGCAAAATTCCTAAGGTTATTTTATAAATACTATAAATAGTTTAAGTTAGGTTTTTGAGAGAGTTTTCAAACAGTAGACATTTCTCCATTACTTTTGAAGCTTTTCTTAGGTTTTTAGAGTAGATTATTATTTTCTTTGGGAAACCCATTTTGAGGATTGCAAATCTTGTTTTGTACTCATTGTGGATCAATCAAGCTTGTGGTTTTGCAACTTAACCCATTTTGGGGATTGCAAATCTTGCCTTGTACTCATTGTTGATCAATCAAGCTTGTGGGTTTGCAACTTATGGTGCCTATCTCCTTCATTGTTATTGGTGAAACTCTTAACTATGTCTATTATGTGCATTTTTATGTGTTTTATCTTAGCCATGAGTAGATAAACACCCACAACTTGGGGTTGTGGAAACCATGGGTAGTTTTCTTGAGATAACCTAGGTTTTGTGCATGTCTATGATTGGGGTTTTGCATATATTGTTTATTTCCCTTCATGACTAGTGTTGTTTGGTGGTAGTCAACACCAAACCCTGCCTACTTTCACGATCCCGACCAAGGTAGTGCCAAATAAAAAAAGGAAAGTAGATGACATAATTCGGTTGATGTTTTCCTGCCTAATCAACCAAACTTGACCAAGGGGAGGTTGACTGGGACAATAGGTAACGGTTAGTTGGAACGCCATGGTGGCCGACCAAGCTCCATGGTATAAATGACAAAATTCGATTGATGTGTTCTCATTAATCAACTGAGCCTGACCAAGGGGAGGTTGACTGGGACAATAGGTAATGGTTAGTTGGCACGCCATGGTTACCAACCAAGAGCCATGGTAAAATTTGACTTTCACATTCACAAGAGGGATAGAAGAACCTAAGTTACCGTCCTGCATGCGATTCACCAATCATAGTTATGTTATCTAGGGTAATTGAGTCAACGAGCCATGGGAAACACAATTCCCAAGTTGTCCCCAAAATTGAGTATTTTCCCAAATTTTAATTAATGTTTATTTTATGTTGTCCTTAAATCACAGCAAACCCCCCATCTAGATATTATAGTTATAGATACTAGGAATGATTTGTAGAAAAATCTTATAGTCAAGCCCCATCTAAGATAGCGATCACTTTCTTATTGGAGCATGACCATCAACCAAAATTATGGCGCCGTTGCGAAGGAATACGGTTAGGTTTTGACTTGAATTCGCTATTAGTTAATTCTAGTATTAAATTCTAGAGTCTCTTGTATTTAGCTTTTCTGTTTGTTTTTGTTAGTTATTCTAGGTATGGGTTGGCTGGCACTATGGCTAAGCAGAACTTTACATTGCAACCAATTTGTTGGAAGCTTTACAAAGGCGTGCCCTATTTCATAGGTAAGGGTCCGAGGATCCCCGAATTCATCTACAAAATTTCAATCAAATGCTGAGGTAGGTCCTTGGGACAAGACATCCTAGTTGGAAGGCTATGGCTCTTCAAGTTTTCACCATGACTCTCCGGAATGAAGCTGTAGAATGGTGGTCAATCTTCCCACCTGATGTTTGCTCAAATTGGGAGGAGTTACAGGGAGTCTTCCTCAGAAACTTTTATAAAGAGTCCGACAAGCAAAGGCTACAGAACAACATCTATAACTTCAAAAGAGTGGCAAGCAGTTAGTTCTATAATGTTCAAGTACGACTCATAGATTACCATACGAGATATATCTATACCTCATATCTGCAGCCTTGCCCCTGCTTCTTTGGTAGTGGCTTGGGAGAGATATAAGCAGTGTTTGGCAGCAAATTAGAACCATGGTCTAACTGATGATGAATTAGCGGCTAGCTTCTATCGAGCACTAACTTCTGAACTATAAGGGCATGCTGATGCATTATTCGGAGAAGATTGTTGGGAGTTTGTAAGGCGATCATTTAATAAGATAAGTAAGATTATGGATAAGCTAACCACAGTTGCCCAAGTCTACCAACCCCTTCAAGGGCAAGCCGGACCAACCACTAGTGCACTTACGGGAGCCTCTAGTAAATTAAAAAATGAAAATGCGGTACATTGGACAAGGCTACCCTATCAGCATTGTATCACTAATAAACTAACCCGGATTGAGCATATGCTTGAACAAGTTTTGACCAAGGTGAATGAGCAAGATGACATTGTCAGGGAGATAAAGTTTGACGTCCTCAAATATAATTACAAAGTGGAACAATAAACTATATCGATGCACAGTCTGGGTGATAGGATTGAGCAGCTCGCTGGCCAACTAGATGCAGTGTAAGATGAAAAAAGAAAAAGTAGAAGAAGCAGTGATAGAGCCCATGAGGAAGAGTACTCATGAATGATTGAGTCGAGCCACAAATTAAACAAGGCGTTTCTTGGGAGGCAACCCAAGTATCTTTTGTGCATTATGTTATTTTAAGATATTTTATCATATTTTAACTGTTGATTAGTAAGTTAATAGGGTATTGAAATTGTAGAGACTTTGAACCAGTTGCATCAATTGGTATTTTGATGTATTTTAAGTGATAAGTTGTAGGAACAAATCAAGAGCTGATGAATTGATGAATCATGCTTTGAGGCGGCTTCTATGAGTAGGCCTATGAGTCATAGTGAAGGTTATGACTCGTACTTATGCCTCGTAGAGAGAAACAGTGAGTATCAAAAGGTGGCACCCATATTATGAGACAACCTTACGACTCGTCGGATCTCCTACGAGTCGTAAGTGGGGTTCGTAGTGCTCAGGTATGAAATTAAAATTTTTCTAAGTGTTGGGTCTACTACGAGACCAGGATCCATGAGTCATAAGTCATCATATGACTTATAGTCGGGGACTCATAAGACCAATTTGCAGAATTTTAAAGGACGAACCATTTTGAATTTTAAGAGATTTGCACCTCTCGGCTCTTCATACCCCTTCTTGAAGCGCCCCCTTTCAGTTTTTAACTTCCCCATCATTCCTTATCATTATTTCATACACCTTTACATTTTCACCCACTAAAATCCCTCCAAAATTGAAGTGTGCATCAAGAAATCTGCTAACTTTTTCTTCTTGTTATCATTCATTCATTCATCTGGTCAGTTTTTATGATTAAAATTTTTTTATCTTTGAATAAGCTCTTGTCTAATGGATGCATGGATGAATGTCTTAGGAGCATATTCATGTGAAATTAATTGTGATAGTAGGAACACTGTGATACGAAAGTGCTTACTTTCTTGTAAAAGAGTCTGGAGGTCTGTCCTTACTTGGTGAATGATCTTGTGCTTTGTTGCGTACTTTATTAGTCGTTATCATATGAAGATCATGTGGGATTGAAATGGTGGATTGAGGGGTGTTACCATTTTACTTTCAAATATGTGATGATGCTGATACCTCTAAAGAATTTAGAACTGTTAAGGGTTCATTACTATTTTGTTTTGTTATGGCTGGTGATAAAGAAGGTTTAGATTTGTCGTGTTGTAATCCATGCCTTTATGTTGTAAACTTTTGTACTTGCTTGGGTTATTGTTAGTCTTAATGGAAAAATTGTAAACATCTGAGATGATTTCTATTTTTTGCTATGAAGTCTCACTACGAGTCATTGTTTGCACTATGAGTCATGGTGACCCCTTGTAGAAAGGCAACAGTCATTTAGGGTGTCATATCATTTTCCATACAAGAAACACCTCCAACTCATAGCACCTGTTACGAGCCATAATCGTGACCTTGTGGCCTTGATCGGTTCAAGGCCGACTTGTTGCAGCTCAACTCATAGCCCCTGTTACGAGCCATAATCGTGACCTTGTGGCCTTGATCTGAATTCTCTATCTGACTCTGAAATGAGCTATGAGCCGAGACTATGACTCGTAGGCCATATTATTAGTCGTATCTATGCCTTGTAGCTTATTCTAGAATGTCTTTTATTTTATCAGTTAGTTCTATAATGTTCAAGTACGACTCATAGATTACCATACGAGATATATCTATACCTCATATCTGCAGCCTTGCCCCTGCTTCAGCTTGTTTTTACTTTAGTAATTGTAATGTTCTTGTGTAGTTGTTTCATGTGATACTTGTTAGTTGGAATACAACATCTTGGAGCTCATGCTTTAACATGGTTACAGAAAAAATGTCTTTAAGAGGATGACGGAGTGCTGCTTTTGTTTTAGGTCATCGTCTAAGAGATGAATCCTCCGAGTGGAGCAATCAATTGAGGAGATGCACGTGCACCCTGACCCAGCGGCGAACGTGCCCTTGGCACGAGAACAATCAACCAGAGTATCGACGAAAGTGGATAGCCCCTCCCAGACTGACGAGGAGGGTGAAGAAACTGAGTCAAATAATGATGGCTCCACCTCTAATATGTATTCCTTTAAGGTGTCTCACGCTCATTTAGAAGAGACTATTCCTCTACATCCTGACGATTCAGCGTACACCGTCACCTCCACCGACCCTCAAAACACAAGGTGATATGTTTCGGGCATGAAAGAAATCTATCATAAGGGACCAGAACTTAAGGGTTAAGGGAGGCCAGTGCCAAGATTTCATGAGGAGGCAAGGTTGAAAGACTAAGGGTTGAAAGGCATGCAAGACTTAGAAGTTGACATTGACTGCCATAGATTAGGATAGCTATCACAAATGCTAGGGAAGTACTCTCCTTACATGGTCTGCAAATTCTATGCTTCATATTATGCTACTATACATAGCAACCTTTCGAGGCTCATGAAGCCTATTGATGCACCACGGTTGAGTGAAGTCATGGTCAGGGGCGAGATAGTCAACATCTCAGTAGAGACTATTCAAAGGGTGCTATTCGGGCCGAATTACAGAGCTCCACACTTCACAGCAGAATATGACCATAGGATGGCAGACATGAGGAAAGCAATTAATCAGAATGATACTGAGCTGAAAATGGAATTATTAAGATGGATAGTTGGCCAAGTTTGTGAGGAAGGGGTCAAGCTGATATGGGTTACAAACCATGCCAAGCATATTCTAAAGGCCAATCTCTCATTTAGGGCAAAGTTCTGGTAGTTTATTATCCGAATGCGTATTAGGCCCACATTCACGGATAATGTGATCATATTAGAGAAGGTCGTGTTGTTACCAAGCATCTTGGCAGGGTATGAAATCGATTGGGCTTGAGTTTTGGCAGAACAGATTCATGAGTTAATTGTATGCACTTATTAGGCATTTCCATTCCCCATTTTGATTCATATACTATGCAAAGAGGCGGGTGTAATAGTGTCTTTTCACTTGGACCCTTATGTCAAGGCTTTGTATACGATGGATCCCAGCCTAATCAAGGCCGGCAAAAATCCAATAGCCCTACAGAGAGCTGCCCCACCTCCTATTCCAGAGCTATTCCTGGTCGGGCCATAGGTTCCAAGTTTACCTCCAGCTCCTATGGATACTACTCTGGCTACTACAGAGCCCACACTGGCAACCGAGATCGAGTCTACACCATCCACCAGCACTCCAGCACTAGCAGCAGCAATATTTCAGGTTGACCTTCTTTTCTCTGTTATTGCTTTTCAGGCTTTATTATGCAGGTTGGTTGTAGCAGAGGGCAGGCTGCAAGAGTTATCAGCACGGGTCCAGCCATTGATTGATCTGACTGTTTGGAATGCCGAGGAGAGGATGCGGGCATTTGCCCGAGATTTAGTTGATGATAGAGTCTTAGAGGTTGATGCAAAGGTCGATGCGTTAGAGGATAGAGTCCAAAAAAGGCTCGAGGGTGCTAGGCCTGCCAACACAAGTGCAGTGAATGATGAGTTGGCTAGGTTCAAGGCCGACTTGTTGCAGCTATTGGCAGTCCCTGTTCCAACCCCGGAGGTAGCAGCGGTAGGTGATGAGGCATTTGATTCTCTCACTGATCATCCAGACACCCATGGGAAGAGGCCCCTTGAGCATGCTGATCCAAAGCCAAACCCAAAGAGGCCAAGACCTGAGGAGGTGGAGCCCATACCTGAGAAGGTGGTGCAGGAGTCGCTTTTACTGGGGGCTATTCAGAGAGAGAGAGCACAGCACACCCCATCTAGAGAGGGTACTTCAGTAAAGGAGGAGAGGCATACTCAGGATTCCCACAGACTAGCCCGAGAATGGTGCATGAGCACCATGATGTTTGACCACTTTTGACCCTAACTCTTACTTGTTTTTATGGATATTCTGTTCTTTTGTTAGACAATATTATTTTTTATTTTGGTTTTTGTGGATGTTCTTGTTGGATAATGTTTTTATTTTTATTTTGGATGTTAGTTTTCTTAACTCTTCACTATTAGTTTTGAATGTAGATATATCTATGTTATGTTTTCGTATGTTCGTCTTTTCTTTATATTTTTACTTTGAGGATAAAATATCATCATTTGGTGGGGTGATGGAAGTTATGGATTAAGGTGAAATCTGAGTAACCTCAAGTATATAATTTCTCCTATTTTTGATCCCAAGATTTTCTTGCCGTGTTTCTTTTTCCTTGTGGATGTTTAATTTTTTGTAGAACTGGCATGCTTTAGGAAGTATAGATAAATTGTAAATGCATAGTAATGTTATCGTTTGGCATATATATAGTTCTTAGATTTTCTTTAAACTTTTGAAGCAAAATTTGGTACCCTTAAAATTTTTGAGGTTGTGAGTATTGATGTATTTATACATTTTTGAGTATCTGGCAATGTTTGTTCTGATATTGTTAAGGTAAGATGATACTGAAAACATGACTTGTGAGTCTATACTTGATTGTGGATGCAATTGCCATGTATGCTATGAGCTTATTTTGCTACATTCATGCATCTTGTATGGACCTAGAACTTGCCTTGTTACTCTAAAAGTTGGTTTGGTGATGTGGTGAATATGGAAAGGATCTTAGGCCTTTGTTCTTTGAGTGAAACCACTTTTAGCCTAAAATAACCCACTGGTTAAGTGAGAAAATCCCTTTTTCTAAATTTTTGAGCTTATCATGTACTCATTCTTTCTTGATACCTTGCTAGCTTAACCTTGTCTGATGAAATACCTTGGTATTTTCCCTGCTCTATCCTTGAACATATGAACCTTGATTGAGGCCAAAGGCCTAAGTTGAGGGTGGCTACAATTGGTGGCTCTAGTTTGAGGCATAGATATTGTGTACGTCACATGAGGCTAAAAGCCTAAGTTGAGGGTGGCCCTTATTGTGGTAAAGTAAAACTGATAAGTTAGTTAGTTGGTAAATCAAGAAAAAAATGAAAAAGCATGAACCGAGTGAAGGAAAAGAAGAAAAGTGCCTTTAATTGAGAAAAAGTATCAAAAAAGAGTTTGAAATCAAGGCACAGCTGAAAAAACCAAAGCACCTTGAGCCTATGTTACAAGCCTTTAAGTCCTAAAGTGATCCAATCCACTCTATCACCAAGCCAGAAGATGAGTAGAGAGGCAAGCCTATGGTCTTAGTCAGCACACAGTAAATTTCAATAGTGAGAGTAAGAATGCTTCCTCAGTCCCTGAATTCTTAATACTTTTGAGTGAGTATGAGGGACTTCTTTCCAGTGAGAGCATTAGCACTACTTGAGTAGCATATGACTATACTTGTGATTGTGGACGGTTGATACTCCTTAGCTTGTCAAAGTTGGATTATCAAGTTTCTCATGAAGTTCTTGTTTGCTCAATAACTTGGCAACCTTGTTTTTAAAGTAGTAGATAGGTACCTAAACCAAATGAACTGTTATATATTCCATTCATATAGATGCTATGTATTTCTATTTGTCTGCGTATATTGAGTCATCGCTTGAGGACAAGAAATAATTTTAAGTTGAGGGTGTTGATGTCCTGTTAAATTACAGCATATTTGGTGCCTAAAATAAGGAATTTTGTGAGTTCTTAAAGCGACTTTTTAGTGTTTTGGTGTGTTTTTGTGTTAATCTTGCAGAAGAGTTAGGTTGGCATGATTTTGAAGAAAAGTCATAGATTTTCTTGAAGCATAGGCCATATGAGCCCTTCTACGAGTAGTAGGTTGTGTCGTAGCAGGAATCACAGACTAAAAATCAGAATTCTGCCAAATGAAGCTCACTCCTACAAGCCCAGCCTATGAGTCATAAGACATACTACGACACATATAGGTGGACTCGTAGTAAGAATCAGAGAGCCAAAATATTAGACCAAAAACTGAAGACCAAGACTACGAGACCAATATATGAGTCATAGCTCGAGTAATGACTCGTACCTATGGGTTGTACCAGTACATTCTAAGATGCCAAGAACCTTATATAAGACCCCGACTATGACTCATACACCAACCTACAAGTCGTAACTGCGTAATTTATCAGATGCCAGCTGTCTTTTCTACATAATTCTTAGGGTTATTTTATAAATACTATAAATAGTTTATGTTAGGTTATTGAGAGAGGTTTCGAACAGCAGATATTTCTCAATTACGTTTGAAGCTTTTCTTAGGTTTTTAGAGTAGATTATTGTTCTCTTTGGGAAACCCATTTTGGGGATTGTAAATCTTGATTTACACTCATTGTGGATCAATCAAGCTTGTGATTTTGCAACTTGTGGTGCCTATCTCCTTCATTATTATTGGTGAAACTCTCAACTATATTTATTATGTGCATTTTTGTGTGTTTTATCTTAGCGATGAGTAGCTAAACACCTACAACTTGAGGTTGTGAGAACCATGGGTAGTTGACTTGAGATGACCTAGGTTTTGTGCATGTCTATGATTGGGGTTTTACATGTATTATTTATTTCCCTTCATGACTAATGTTGTTTGGTGGTGGCCAACATCAAACCCTGCCTACTGTCACGATCCCGACAAAAGTAGTGTCGAAGAGGAAAAGGAAAGTAGATGACATAATTCATTTGATGTTTTCCCGTCTAATCTACCAAACCTAACCAAGGGGAGGTTGACTGGAACAATAGGTAATGGTTAGTTGGCACACCATGGTGGCCAACCAAGCGCCATGGTGAAATTTGACCTTCACCTTCACAAGAGGTTTAGAAGAACCTAAGTTACCATCCTGTATGCGATTCAACAATCATAGTTATGTTATCTAGGATAATTGAGTCAACGAGCCATGGGAAACACAATTCCCAAGTTGTCCCCAAAATTGAGTGTTCTCCTAAATTTTAATTAGTTTTTATTTTATGTTGTCCTTGAATCACAATAAACCCCTCATCTAGAGATTGTAGTTATAGATACTAGGAATGATTAGTAGTGAAATCTTATATACCCTAACCTCGATTAGGTTAATTACTGATAGCAACCATTTTCTTATTGGAGTGTGACCATCGCCAATACTAGACAAGGCATATTTGGACAATACATGAAATTGGTCCTCGTAATATGATCTCGATATAGAACCTTGTTGAAGTCTGTCAAACGCATCTCGGCAGCTGTCTCGGAGGCTATATGGAACAAATGATATGTTACTAAAATACAACATTTTTGATACTTAAAACTTGGAGTTTTGTGCATTCACTAAGAGATGTTAGTGAGTTTGATGTGTTTTATGTTTATTTTACGAGAATACAAGATTCGGTATCATTTTGGGTAAAGTTCTACAGAATTGAAGTTTTTGGAATTTTACGGACAATTCTATGGTAACGGTTCAATCCACGTGCCATAGGTTGGGTTAGTGAGTCAGATCTATTGAAGGGCCAAGTTCCAGATGTTGCATCCATGAACTGTCAGACAAGCCATAGATTTATTCATGAGTCATTATAAGGTTATGCCTGGGTCTATTGAAGGGCCAAGTTCCAGATGTTGCCTCCATGAACTGTCAGAAAAGCCATAGATTTATTCATGAGTCATTATAAGGTTATGCCTGAAAGATCAGACTTTGAAGTGTTTCAGGGAAGTTAGCAGACAAAAAACTCTACAGGTCGTAAGTCAGAACATAGCCCGTAAGAAGGTCTCATGAAGTTGAAGTATGACTTTGGAAATTGTAGAGTGCCAAGCCAAGGTATGGGCCCTGGTTTCTTAAATACGACCCATAACCCCGTCCGTAGAAGCTGTCGAATCAAGTTTTCCTATTTCATTTTGGATTTGTATTTTACTTATTATAAAAATATTTTTTAGGTCTTTTTAGTGAAGAGACGCATGAGAGAGGACACAAACACTTGGAGAACTCATATTTTGTGATTTTTACATTAAGATTATTACATTGTGATTTCTTGGGGAGAACTTTGGATTCCTTGTTCACAAATTCATCATTGTAAGTGTTTAATTATATTATTCCATAACATGATTCTTTCATCTACAATGATTATACATAACTAAATCCACAACTAAGGCAGTAGGAACCATGAAGAACTAACAAGGTAAAATCGGATAATCCATAATTCTTGGAAAGTATGCATGCATATATTAATTAATTCTCTTCATTATGAATGCTTTTAATGGTGGCTAGTAGTAGAACTCGCCAAATTCTTACTGAATCGATCAAGGTAGTAATGAATAGGAAAAGAGATAAATTAACAGGATTCCATGTGATCTCTATCGTCTAATCAACCTAACTCGATTAAGGGGTGGTTATACTGGAACAAAAGGTAAGGGTTAGTAATGTCACACTGCAGGGATGGATCAAATCACGTAGTGAAATTTATCTCTACCTCTAGCCTGGATAAAAGGGTTTGGTAAACTTAATTTACCAGCTTTGTATGCTACACACTAGAAGAGATTATAATTATCTGGTGATACTAAGTTAGGAAATCATAGGGAACATAATACCTTAGTTACTTCTCTCACTGATTTGACAACACTTGCTTCTAGTTTAGGTTTATTTACTGCAATTACACAATCCCCCCTTTTAGGAGATAGGTAGGTTAATTTGTTCGAATTACTCGGAATTACTCCAGGTCTAGACCATATTCCCCATGGGTTCGACCCTAACCTTTTGGTTAGGTTATATATTTTGACAACAGTTGCTTGTACCTTCAAAAGAAGGTGTAGTTTGGGCGACATCAATGAACCTCTATAGGAATACCTCTGTGAATTTCTCCCAGGTCATAAATAGAGATCCCACCAGTCTACAAGCCAAAACTAAACTGCACCACTTCTTAGCTAACCCATTGAAGTGGTAAGAGGTATAGAAAACTCCATGTGACTCAAGGATGGCCAAATTACACAACCAGTCTTAACAATCTGATGAGAAATCATAAGTTCTATCAACAGATGCACCATCAAACCTTAGGGGAGCTAATCGTACAAACCGCTCAAAACTCTTTTGCTTAACCATGGACATAGCACGACTAGTAGTACATGATGGCACCAGAAACTTGGGCAGTGCAATAGATAGAGCAATAAACAATCCCTGAAGTTGTGAACCAGAACTTGGATGAGAGGTTTAAGACTAAATCATAGAAGTCATGGCTTGATCCGCTACTGAGAAAGGACCCACATGAATCATAGCAGGATCAACTGGAGCTGTAGAAAGGCCAACTGATGGTGTGGGAGCCGATGCATCAAAAGTGACTGGAGCCGAGGAGCTCCCTCCAATCTAGACAATATCTACAAAAGTAACTCCTAAAGTAAGGGTGTAGCTTAAGGGGCTGGAGATGGTGAGACATAGTCTGTAGGCCTCTTTGTCTCAAACTCAGATTATGAAGAAGCTAATCTATTCTATCCTCTAAGTGGAGCTTCCCCTGCTCCTATAGCATATCCTCTGCCCTTGACCCTATCATGAGTCCTACCTCAACCACGAGTGGGAGCCACATCAGCTGACTCAGGCTCTCCCACTGCCTGTTGGATCGGATAATTGATATCTGCGCAAAAGAAGAAGATTAGATACCTTCAAACTGGTTGATATGAAGAAATGCACGAATAAAATCAAATCTAAGATTTTTCCTATCAGGTGCCCCGTAGCCTCCTTAAGATAGGTATGGACGTCAATATACGAATCCGTGAGATCTTAGTAGATACCCTGCTCTTGACTCATTAGCTCAATGAACCTAAACCTCTGATATCAAACTTGTCAAGATCCAAAATCAGATCGTAACTAAAGAAGATGATGTAAAACAAAAGCATCCACAAATGTAACATGAAATCCCAAAATAAAAGAACTTGAGATCGTAACTAAAGAAGATGATGTAAAACAAAAGCATCCACAAATGTAACATGAAATCCCAAAATTCAGAGTCCTGAGTACTAAATCATAGTGTGAATGACCAAATACAGTTGTCTCAAATGAAAGATACAATGTTGTCTGATAATATAATATTTACCACAATGTATGGAATAGAAAATAATAAAAGGAAATCTCAACAGACCCATAGTGACTCAAAGTCTGAGCCTCACCGCTAAGATCCTGATAAATATAGAATAACTCTACTATAATGAATCAACTATCCTATAATCTGCAAAGAGGAATCAAAGTAAGGGGTGAGTACACCAAAATGTACCCAGTAGGTTCAACCGACTAGGTAAGAGAAATCAAACAAATATGTAATGAAGAAGAATCCTATCACCTTTGTCAGAGGATTACTGCACAACAAAATATACATAAGAATAAGGTAAGATAAGAATAATAATTAGTGATGCAATGAACATGTAACATATGAATATAAGACATGGGGGTCTCACCAGGCCATATATTGAAACCTCTCAACCTTGTCACCTCAGCGTAATCAAGGAGTATCGCAATATCTCAACCCTACCACATCAGTATGGTCAAGGAGTGTCAAAATATCTCAACCTTGCCACCACAGTAGGTCAAAGGGTGTCTTGATATCTCAACCTTGCCACCTCAGCAGGGTCAAGAGATGAATAAATAGTACAATCCCTCTCTTGCTACCTCAGAGTTGGCAAGGGGTTTCATTGAAGGTGGTACAGCATCTCAACCTTGTACCTCAATGTAATCAAGGGTTGGCACATATGTACATGCAATGAATGCATGCCAATGCTACTAGTCAATATATGTTTAATCGCAAATTAATATGATAGCCAATAAATAACTCTCATAGAATCAAAATGGGGTATGTTGAACGTCTCAACTGGTTCCTCAAACCCTCAAAGGTCTTAAATTACCACAATCTCTCAATGGCCAAATATATCAATCGCACCAAACCTCACAAGTCCCAAAAGGTGCATAAAAGTCCATAATATATCAATATCTCAGCTTTGCCACCTACGTGTGGTCAAGATATAAATCAAATGCAATATGATATGCGTTTATGCTAATGCCACAATACAAATGTATATAGTAGTAATACAAATAATAAAGTCATATACAATAGCCATAACATCAATAAAACTATGCTAGATGTATCAACTAGTATCAGAATGTTATCAATATGTCTCATTTCACCACCTCTCATCAATAAACAAAATGACAATGAAATCAGACAACTCAAGTCTCGGAAGATGCTCATAATCTCATAAGTTTCACAAACATCATCAATTTATCACATACTCTCTCAAATGGTAACACAAGTCTCATATCATTACAATAATGCCCAAATTATCACAATTCTCAAGATTTCATCTCAATTTAATAATAGGATCATAATTTACTTAAAATTTGACATAATATCTAAAAATAACTCAAATCTCAAGAATATATCTTAATTTACCAACAAATCACTATTTACTCCAATTCCCATATAACCAGTATCACCTTTTCATCAAAATTCTATCATATCTGGACAATTACTCAAAAAACCTTCTAAATCTTACAATCATCATATAAACATATCCAATAGCTCAAATCTAGTCCCAGAAAGGTTAGTCGCACCTACCTTAATGCCAAAATTACACTCAAAAAAGCTTTCAATCTACTCAATTCCAAAGGATCACCGAATCAACCAATCACTATCAAAAATAGATACTACGTATCAAGATATGAATTTTGATATCCATATTGGCATGAATTAGGCTTAGGGGCAAAATGATCAAAATTAGGGCTAAAATTTGAATTCACAAATCTGAAAACTAATTTAAAATAATGAATCTATATGAGAATATGAGTTCGTGGGTGAAAATTTCACTAAAATCGAGTTCAAATCGAAGGAAAAATCATTAATTAAAGTTTCCAAATCATAAACTAAAAATCTCCAATTTTTGACATTTATAATTATGAAATTCAAGACATAATCAAGATAAAAGTCATGAAAAACGATCAAAATGATGAAAGAAACACTTACTCAAAAGGATTCCACAAAAGAACTTGTCAAAAATCGCCTCCCAAAGATCAAAATATTGAAAAATCATTGAAATGATGGTTTTACGGATTAAATAATGTTTCAAGCATAAAATGCTCTGCGAACACAGAGTGGAAGGGCAGTATAGCTCCACAAATGCGGTGGTTTAACCCACGAACACGGAGAAGGAATGGAGCATCACCAGGTACTACTCTGTAAACATGGAGGAGAGGTCAACTACAACTCCATGAATGCAGAGATCCTTTTACAGACACAGAGAAGGAGATAGGTACACTTTGAAACCAGATACATTAGACATAAGCAATCTCAATACGGACCTTCGAAACTCATTCAATGCACAAATTTCACAAACCAAACATGCATCCACACTAGAAATGACGATTTGAACTCAATGAAATAATCAGAATTCAATTCTGAGGTCTCCTCGACATAATTACCAGTGCAACTCAAATAAACTAGTTTAAAACTTCAAATATCAAAACTGCCCTCGGCAACACTAAAAATTATGATGAGACCACTTCAAGTGTTAGTTTCACCATCCAAAACTAATGAAATTATCATAATTTTGATCCAAGTTTTTGAACTTCGAATGTTAATCAAAGTCAAACTTTAGCTTCAAAAATAATTAAAAATGCAACTTTTAGGTTCAAAATATTTATTTTAACTCCAAATTCAGATCTATAACTTTTCTAGACCAGATTTAACGTCTCAGAGCTAATGGAGATTTCTAATCCAACACCCGAAACTCAAAATAATACAAAACTTCATTTGTTTCAACAACATAAGATTCCAAAAATGTCAGAACTCATATTTTTCCACTTTTAAAAGATAGGATCTCAGTTCCAACAATACAAATAGTTCAAAATAGATTTAAAGTAACCTACGAAAGGGTAAAATGATAATTCTCACAAATAAGCTAAAAAATGACCAACTGGGTCATTACAAGTTCCAATGGGTTATCAAAAACTACTTTTAAATAACCTCAAGCCTTCAAAACTCTAAAACTTTCAAATTTCTCTATTTTCAGATCAAATAGCAAAAGTAATTTCATAAACTGATCAAATATAACTTGAGGCAGCTATCAAAAGAGGAAAATGATAATTTGTTTTGAAAATTTTTTTAAAATAAAATTCAGAATCATTACAATAGGAAAGATCGCCATGAAGCAAAATGATAGAGGACATCATAAATTCACAAAATGCACATATTCCCAAATTTTATAATGTTTTCAAAAAGCATTGAGGAGTATCTAAGTTTGTCTATGGGGATACACTAGTGAAAGACAAGCAAATCACCAAAAATAAGTTAATGGTGTCGCTTCGATCAAGAGAGGTTGGCCAACTCGCAGAAGCTAAAATTGGCAACTCCCTCGAACCACATAAAGAGCGCTCATTATGGTACTAGAGTTAGGATATGCACAAACATAAACAACAAGGATGAGCAAAAAGCCCAATAAAATCATCGACTTATCATATCATCATATCTCATGGAGCAAGTTTTCAAAATAATATGCATTTATATGTATTAGACATAGTATATAATTATATTATATAGGCTTAAGGCAAATGCAGCTCTATAAAATTATCTGGATATTTCACTTAGACACCTTAATTTAGATTTATATCTTTTGAACACTTTAACCTTAAGTCATTTATACCCATTTGACATAAAATAATAATAAGTTAAAAATTGAAATGCATGTATTTCAAATGCATATATATACCAAATGTACCACTGAAATAACGACACATGGTGATTGAATTTATCTTTTTATAAAATCTTATTTAAATAATCCAAAAAGAACTTCTAAAAATAAAAGATTATTTTTTTGAATTACCAAACTACCCTCCTCCTCCTCTTCTTCTTCTTCATCGACCCTATTTCCCCTTCTATCAACACCAACGACTCTAGTAAAACATCACTCTATTCCTTTCTTCTTCTCCATCATATCTTACCCCGTTTTTACTAGCATCGACAGTACATTATTGTTGTCCACCCAAGCTATCTAATCATTTTTATTCATCAAAACTTCCTACTTATTGCCTCTATCTTCTTTCCGTTAGTGATTATTTATCACAATTACAAAAATAATAACAAACTTTTGTTAGAAAAAAATCAATTTATATATTCAGTGTCAAAATAAATAGAGCTTAGCTAGAATATGTGAGACTTAGATGTACTTCATGGTCTTGCAAATATTGAACACTACCTCCTCTTCATTCACCCTAAATCACAAGTCTCTCCTTTCAACATCCACCAAGGCCCTTACGGTAGCCAAGAATGGCCTACCTAAGATAATGGGCACATCAACGTCCACCTCATTATCTAAAATCACAAAGTCAGATGGCAGTACAAATTTGTCCACCTTCACCGAGACATCATATAGAATCCCAACCGACCTTTTGATGGATCGATCAGCCATGAGCAGATGCATCGTTATTGGTGAAGGGTTGTCTAGCCCCTATTCTTCAAAGATAACCAAAGGCATGAGATTTATGATTATGCCTGAATTACTTAGCGCCATAATAAACTTACAAGCTCTGATGGTGCAAGGAATTGTGAACACACTAGGGTCATCCTTTTTGGAAACCAAGTGTTTTGTCAAGATTGCACTATAATTATGAGACAATTCAATCATCTCACCCTCTAAGGTTCTTTTCTTGGTCACCAATCTCTTTATAAACTTTGCATACCTTGGCATTTCAGTTATTGCCTAAACTAGTTTGGGCATTGGAGCAAAAGTTTCCTAAATCGTAATCATGTTTCATGTAGTGGCTAACCACCAATTCTCTTAAAATTCTCAATGCTCTTTCTCAAATTAACCATCTTTAAGGGAGGAAAGAACCTTTCGAGTAACGCAATTTGTAGTTCTTCCCACAAAGTAAATGATTCTTAAGGAAGTTTAGCTAACCACCTCACAACAGTTCCAATTATAGAGAATAAGAAGAGACTTAATCTGATGGCTTCTTAGGTGATTCCCGAGAAGTTGAATGGCAGATAGACATCTAAAAAATCTGAAGATGTTCATGGGATCCTAGTCGGCTTGCCTTCTGAATAGCCCTTTTAGCTGAAGAAACAGTAACATGGTGTCTGTAACGTGAAACATAGCACCTCCAGCTAATGGGGGTAATTGTATTACTCCCGTACTACATATTTAATCCAAGTTGACATCTTGGCAATCTTTCACATCTCCCACAGTGTCACCATAGACACTTCCAACATCCTCCATCTTAACACCTAATTAACAATAACAATAACAACAAGAAAAGTACTAAGATAGCTCTAACTACAAAAACTTTAATAAAAAATAGCACCATTCCTCAGTAATGACATTATTTTTATGACGTTGAAACCTACAACTCAAATAGAAATTGTCACGATCCAAGCCAAGGGCCTAGATGTGACACGGTGAATAGGGATCCTGAAGAAGCCCTAAACAAGCCTCTTAGCATATCATTACACATCCTTGGTCGCAGAAGAAATGATACATCAAACAATAGATAGAAAAAGGGAAAATATGGGGCTAAGTGACATCCTTGATACCATAGAAACATAACAAGCCAATAGTATAGCATTAACATGTCATAAGTTCCAACAACCTCTCTAATACATAAATAGGAGCAGGGGCCATGACAATCTTCGGGCTCACCCTCATAGCCATAAGTTTTCAACATAAGAAGAGTCAATACATAGCATAAACCAAAAAATATATGTCCTCGGAGTTGAGGACTCACCAACTTGCTTTGAGAAAAATCGTACTAGCCACGTGGAGGAGGAGGATAGTCAAGTAGAGCTCCAGTTCTTACATGGTAACATCATATAGGCATAGAGTATGCATTAGTACATTTAAATGTACTAAGTATGTAGGATGCAATGCAACAAGGGATAAGCAACATACTTGAAATGTATAAATAGACATTGAATGAACATAATAGCAATATGTCATGCATGAATGATGCTTGAAGTAAAACATGCTTATATAGAACATATTACATATGTAAGAAGAGACCAACATTATGATGGAT
>DF358924.1:14095-38924 GCA_000787875.1 Solanum virginianum | reverse complement strand
GAAGAGACCAACATTATGATGGATTGTCACACCCTACCATCCATGGTGATTGAGGTATCAACCCCTCAATTGGTTGATGGTTATCTCACCCTACCATCGATGGTGATTGAGGTATCAACCCCTCAACTTGGTTGATATTGTCTCACCCTACCATCCATGGTGATTGAGGCATCACCTCTTTAACTAGGCATGGTCAACTTACAATAATATAGATACCTTTCGTGTAAAAACTCACATAAACATGGATTGCATCATTATAAAGTTATTTAGTTCATAGGTCGTACAATAGATCATCAATAGCTCAATAGTTCAAAATCGAATATTTTATCAAACACTTGGTGGGTGTGTAATACTTGTTTAAGATCATGCAATTCAAGAGTGAAATCAAATAAGAAAATCAATGTAAAAAAGCACTCACCAACACTAGGTAATACCCTCATGCAAGATACATCAAAACCCCTCCTCAAATCTCATATTACATCTTAAATTTACAGTTCAAAACATGCTTAAACAATTAACATTTCATATAGTCCAAACATAGTTTATAGTCAACTTTCATAATAAGAGATACCCATAGATAATCTAGCTTGAAAACATTCAATTTATAAAGAAAAGGGAGGTTGGACACCATGAGTGAAAGGGCCTAATGTTTGAAACCGACATACCTTGGACCTTGAGTCTCTTGAAATTGAGTTGGGAAAGAATGGAAGCTTGGAATGGAGTCTTGAAATCCAAACTTTTCTTGAGTTTCCTTGAATTTGTATTAGGGTCTTGGTGGAGGCTTCTGAGAGGATTTGAGAATGTATTCAAGTTGAGAGTAATGAGTAATCCAAATTTGTTCTTGAGTTTCCTTAAATTTGTATGTGGTCTTGGTAGAGGCTTTTGAGAGGATTTGAGAGTGTATTCAAGTTAAGAGTAATGAGTTTGATCCTTTAGAATAGGGTTTAAGTCTTTTGGGGAGGTTAAGATAGCATTGAAAATCTAAAAAGGTCATTAGAAGGAATTAAATTCATAAAAATGCCATTAGTGAATGGATGGAAAAATTTATAACTTGATGCCCCACTGAAGGCCTCACGGGTCGTGTGGCACTCCATGGGTCGTGTGGAGTGCCTGTGAGATGAGACTTGGTAAAAAATTGGAAGTTGAAAAACTTAGAAAAATTAACGTCATCATCACTTTGACAGGAGCCCTTCACGGTCCATATGGTGCTACACGGTCCGTGTAGTGGTCCGTTAAACCAAACTTAGAGAAAAAAATGTTGCCAGGCCACCCCACGCCAAGGCTACAAGTTGTCTGACCTGCCACGACCCATCCCGTGGCTCCATGCTTGGTCAAAACTCCTCCCATGCGCACTCTTTCTCACTTGCACACACTCCACGACCAGCCACACGGTCAGTGGCATGCCACATGGCCCATGGCATTGGCCGTGTCACATACCTTAGACCAAAAATGGTCTTTTCCATCTCAACATAGCCCAGACAACCCATCCAAAGCCCACTGTCCATCTAGGTGCCCCTATGGTTTCACTGCACGGGAGGGTCTCATAAAAATAGTCATAATTCCTTCATCCGACCTTGGAATGAGGTGAAACAAAGCGCGTTGAGAAGCTAAATCAAAGGGATTTCATTTGACATGTCATGGACCATCCACTTCCAAGTGTGCTAAAAGTTAAGCTCGTTTAAAGTTAACCTTGGCATAAACCAATACCCAAAACTCAATTCATAAGGAAGTCTTAAACTCGTCTAAGTACTAGAAGTGTCTCATGACCCTAATATACTTCCCACCTACACAAATAATGCTTGAAACATGGATACATAAGAGCATAGAGTTACGGGGTGTCACAATATGATATCCTTTTGGGTTACATAAGAGCATAGAGTTACGGGGTGTCACAATATCTCCCCCTTGGAAACATTCGTCCCTGAATGTCAAAGAAACATACACAAGGAAAGTAATCATGAAGATTTTGGCCCAACATGGATGCAACAAATGTACTTAAACATTATTTTCAAAAGTCTCAACATGAATATCAAGAATCACCATAAAACTCATCAACATAAACATGAATACATACAATGACATAAGGTCTGAAACTTAAGACTTGAAATCACATAGGGGGACTTAAATTAGTACCTTAGGCTTGAGTAAAGTGAAAGAGATATGGATATCGCTTTTGTATATCTGCCTCGCTTCCCATGTGGCACTTTCAACTTGTTGATTCCTCCAAAGGACTTTAACAGAAGCTATATCCTTGCTCCTCAACCATTTTATTTGCCTATCCAAGATTTCTACCGTGACCTCTTCATAAGTTAAATTTTCTTCAACAACCCCCACAACATCAAAAGGCACAATAGCACCTGGATCACCCACACACTTCCTCAACATAGACACGTGAAAGATCGAATGTACCATATGCATGTCATGGGGAAACTCCATCTCATAGGCCACCTTACCAATTCTTCTCAACACTCTATAGGGACCCACAAATCTAGGGCTCAACTTGACCTTTTTTCAAAATCGAACCACACCCTGGATGGGTGAAACCTTCAACTAGACCCAATCACCAACTTTGAATTCAAGATCCCTTCTCCTCACATCGGCATAGGATTTTTGTCAACTTTAGGTGATTTTGAATCTCTCCCTAGTCATCCTCACTTTCTCCATGGCCTCCATAACCAAATCCGGACACAACAAGGCCATCTTCCCCACCTCAAACCATCCAACCGAGGGTCTACAATGCCTTCCATAAAGAGCCTCAAAAGGAGCCATACCAACGCTTGCATGATAGCTATTATTATATACAAAATCAATCAATGGAAGATGATTATCCCAACTACCCTTAAACTCCAATACACAAGCCCTAAGCATATCCTCAACGATTTGGATAGTTCTTTCGGCTTGGTCATCAGGGTGAAAGGCCATACTAAATTTAACCTTAGTACCAAGACCTCTTTGGAAGGACCTCCAAAAGTGTGAAGTGAATTGAGCACCACGATCCAATATGATAGACAAGGGCACCCCATGCAATCTCACTAACTCATGGATATACAATTTAGCATAGTCTTCGGCAACATATGTAGTCTTAACCGGTAGGAAATGAGTCGACTTTGTCATCCTATCAACCACAACCCAAATAGAATCAAAACCCTTTCTAGTCTTAGGTAACCCAACTACAAAATCTATGTTAATTTCCTCCCACTTTCAAGTAGGAATCTTTATGTCTTGGGCTAGGCCAACCGACCTTTGATGTTTAGCTTTGACTTATTGGCAATTATGGCAACCGGATATAAACTTAGCAATGTCTTTATTCATACCTCCCCACCAATACACCTCTCTCAAATCCCTATACATCTTTGTGGAACCTGGGTGAATGGAATAGGAAGAATTATGAGCCTCATCAAGAACCTTCTCCCTCAAGCCACCTACACTAGGCACAGACACCCTACCTTGGTACCTAAGGGCGCCATCTCCCCCTTAGGAGAAAACCTCCACCTCACCCTCTCTCACCAAAGCCTTCAACTTTAGCAAGGCGAGTTCATGATCTTGCTTTGCCTTCACCTCCTCAATCAACAAAGATTTGGAACCATCAACCACCACTACTCCACCATTATTAACCTCCTCCAACCTAACTCCATACCTAGCCAACCGATGGACCTCTCTAAACACCTCTTTGCCCTTATCCCCATCATGTGCAAGGCTACTCATAGACACCCTACTCAAAGCATCGACACAACATTAGCCTTACCAGGGTAATAATGCACACTCTTATCACAATCCTTAAGAAGCTCTAACCACCTTCGTTGTCTCAAGTTGATATCCTTTTGGGTGAACACATATTAGAGACACTTATGATTGTTAAACACATCAACATGCACCCCATACAAATAATGACACCAAATTTTCAAAGCAAAAACCATGGAAGCTTCTCTTTTGGCAAATTTCTAATCACCTCCATCTCTTTTGGATCTATTTTAATCCCATTCTCCGACACTACATGACCTAGAAAGGACACGTCTTACAACCAAAACTCATATTTCTCATACTTAGCATACAACTTCTCTTCCCTTAACCTATGTACCACCACCCTCAAATAACTTACATGTTCCCCCTCACTATGGGAAAAGATTAAAATATCATTAATGAAGAAATCATCAATCCTTGGTAGAGGGTACTTATTCTTGATGGTGACCCTATTAAGTTGTCAATAATCAATACACATTTTAAGAGAACCATTCTTTTTCATCACAAACAACACTGGTGCACCACAAGGTGATTGGCTAGGCCTAATAAAACCTTTCTCCAACAAATCCTTTAATTGTTCTTTCACCTTTTTCAACTCCATCGGGGCCATACGGTAAGGAGGAATAGAAATAGGTTAAGTGTCGGGAAGGAGATCTATGCCAAAATCTATTTCCCATTCGGAAGGAATACTGGGAAGGTCATTTAGGAAGACGTCTAGGAACTCATTAACCACTAGAACTAACTCTATGGGAGGGATTTTGGACTTAATATCCCTAACCTTCAAAAGATGATAGAGACACCCCTTAGAGATCAACCTTTAGGCATTAATGCAAGAAATAAACCTACCATTTGACCACCACATCATGACTCTCCCACTCAAGGATGGGTTCATTGAGAAATTGGAATTTGACCTTATGGGTTCTACAATCAATAGAGGCATAGTATGCATACAACTAACCCATCCAAAGAATAATGTCAAAATCTAACATGTCAAACTCAACAAAGTCACATGGCAATATTCTATGCAAAATGCAAATGGGAAAATTTTTATAGACTCTTCTAGTAACAATAGATGCACCAATGGGTGTAGAAACCTCATATCGCTTACCCAACAACTCGAGTTTAACATGGAACTTTTTGGCAAAAAAAGGTGTAACAAAAGAAAGAGTGGCACCCGGGTCAATCAATGCATACACATCAAAATCAAAGACTTTTAACATACCGGTGATGCCATCAGGAACCTTATCAACCCCTTGCCTCCCATGAAGAGCATAGAACTGATTGTGCCATGGGGCAACACTTTTTTGGCCTCCCCTTCCCAAATGAACTGCATTTGCACCTGGCCTTCTGGCGAACATCTTTACCATTGTGTTGATTCCGAGGACAATCCACCTTCTTATCACCCACTTCTCCACAACTATAGCAAACATTAGTGTTCCTCAAACATGGGACATCATGGCCTCTACCACATCTTAGGAACATAGGTCTAGGCACCACACTACTACCTTCTTGGGGCCTTGGGTTGTCATTAGTAAATCTCCCATTAGGAACATGAGAGCACCCTTGGCCTTGATGAAACCAGACACCCTTGGGAGCTTGGACCTTTCCATCAAAATGGGCCCTTTTGGCCTCACTACTCCTCCTTTTCCTCAAATTCTCCCCTTCCAATTATTCGGCATAAGTCATTAGGCGGGACAAATCTATGTCACTAATCAACATAGCGACCCGGCACTCCTCATTCACTAAGTCGGATACACCCATCATGTACTTGTTCATTCTAGACCTTGGGTCGGTGTCCAATTTTATGAAAGTTGGTTGAACTTGAGGGCATACTCCCTCACACTCATAGATCCTTACTTAAAAAATTCATGAACTCTCTCCAACCTAACTCCATACCTAGCCAACCGATGGACCTCTCTAAACACCTCTTTGCCCTTATCCCCACTTATCCAAATCTCCATTGATCCTTACTTAAAAAATTCATGAACTCTATCATTTTGGCCTCCCTAAGCTCAAGAGGGAAGAACTGGTTGAGGAATGCCGCCTTAAACTCCTCCCATAGAATCATATTGTTGTTCCCCTTCTTTGCTTTCCATTGTGTAAATCATATTTGAGCCACACCCTTGAGTTGGAAGGCCGCTAACTTCACCTTCTCTTCCGACCTAACACCCATGATATCCAACACCTTGTATACCTCATCAATAAATTCTAACCTCATAGAATCTTACTCATAGTTGTGGTGCAAACACAACCATGAATAAGACTCTAATCGACGCGGTGTGTTGGATGTCGAGGACCATTAACAAGCTAGGGCTCTAATACCATATCTATCATGATCCCAGCCTAGAGCCTAGACATGACATGAAGAATGGGGATCCCGAAGGAGCCCCAAATAAGCCTCTTAGCATATCATTACACATCCTTGGTCATGGTAGCAATTATGCATCAAACAATAAATAGAAAAAGAGTAAATATGGGGCTAAGGACATCCTTGATACCATAGAAACATAACAAGCCAATCGTATAGCATTAACATGTCATAAAGTTCCAACAACACCTCTAATGCATAAATAGGAGTGGGGGACAAGACAATCTCCGAGCTCACCCTCATAGCCATAAGTTTCCAACATAAGAAGAGTTGATACAGAGCATAAACCAAAAGAAATATGTCCTCGAAGTTGAGGACTCACCAACTTGCTTTAAGAGAAATCCTACTAGCCATGTAGAGGAGAAGGATGGTCAATTCAGAGACCAACATTATAATGGATTGTCACACCCTACCATCCATGGTGATTGAGGTATGAACCCCTCAATTGGTTGATGGTTGTCTCACCCTACCATCCATGAGTTTTGATCCTTCAGAATAGGGTTTAAGTCATTTTGGAAGGTTAAGATAGCATTGAAAGTCTAAAAAAGTCATTAGAATAAATTATATTCACGAAAATGCCATTATTAAACGAATGAAAAAATTGGAAAATCGATGCCCCATTGAAGGCCTCAGGGTCGTGTGGCACTCCAGGGATCATATGGAGTACCCGTGAGATGAGACTTGGTCAAAAATTAGAAGTTGGAAAACATAGAAAAATTAAAGACATCGTCACGTTGACGGGAGCCCTTCACGGGCCGTGTAGTGCTACACGGTCTGTGTAGTGGTCCGTTGAACCACACTTAGAGAAAAAAATATTTCTAGGCCACCCCACGCCCAAGGCCATGAGCTGTCTGACCCGCCACGGCCCATCATGGTGCCCATGGCACCACACTTGGTCAAAACTCCCCCCATGCCCACTCTTCCTCAATTGCACACACTCGACGACTAGTCACACGGCCTGTGCCACTAGTAGTGTCACATGACTTAGACTAAAAATGGTCTTTTCCAGTTGAAGATAGCCCAGACGGCTTATCCAAATCTCCATTGTCCGTCTAGGTGCCCGTGTGGTTTCACTACATGGGAGGTCTCACAAAAATGGTCATAACTTCTTCATTTGATCTCGGAATGAGGTGAAACCAAGTGCTTTGGGAAGATAACTCAGAGAGCTTTCATTTGAAATGTTGTGTGCTATCCAGGTCCAAGTGTGCTAAAGGTTATGCTTACTTAAAGTTGATCTTGGCACAAACCAACACCCAAAACTCAATTCATAAGGAAATCTTGAACTTGTCTAAGTACTAGAAGTCTCCCATGAACCTAATACACTCCCCACCTAAAAAAATAAGGCTTATAACATGGATACATAAGATCATGGAGTAACAGGGTGTCATAAAAGTAGGGACGATTATTATTAGCATATTAACCCAACACAAGAGTTGGAGTCAAATCTTATAGAGGATGGTGGTTCAAGAAGTGAAGTGATGCATTGAACTAGGTAATTGTAAGGTCTAATTGGGGGTTGTGAGTAAATAAAATCAAGATTCAAATAATGACAATTTCTAAATTTGAAAACTAACAATAGATTAAGAGAAATATCAGGGGTGTGCGAATATGGCAATAGATCTATTAAGTCGTGTCAAAGTACTTGATTAATCAAGTTAAAGATGAGTGAGTAAGATAGGTTGTTGATAACCAACACTTTATTTATGATAGCAGAGGTGTTTCACATAAATCTATTATGACATTATATGTAAATCGGTCAATAACACACTTGGCCCGAGAAATTATAGCAAACCTCTTAATACTTTAGCCAGTGAATCCAAGGTTGCGGAATTCAAATGAAACCCTGAAAGATTTTCAGCTAATACATCTATTGTACACTCTAATTACTCAAACTAAAGCAATAATTAGAGATCTAAAGTAAATCCCATGTTTGCAACCATAGGATTATAGATGAAACTTAGCAATAGATGTAAACTTACTCATATTAACAACAATATAATTGAAATATCATATACCCAGCATAGAAATCAAAGACCCATATTATTTACACACCCCCAACATAAGGGTTTTAGCCACTCATGCTCAAAAGTAAAGAATCAATACCAAATTCAATTGCTGAGTAAATGGGTAAGATGAATAGCAAGAGAAAAGTTGAATTACACTAGCTAATCTCCATAATTTCTTCTTCCTAAAGCTTGGAATCACCAAACCCTTATACTAATTGAATAAGAAGCTTCTGTGTACATACACACTCTCTCTCTCTCTCTCTCTAAAATCTCATATGGAATGCTATGTACAATTTCCATTCTAAAGAGTTTATATAGCCCGTGAAAAATAAATGGAAGTTTTTGCACTAAGTTGCCATTTGGCAGTTAAGGTCGGCCATCATTGAGCACTCTAATGTTTCGCCAAATGTCTACTTGATCACCTTATTCTGCATCTTCTAAAGCCTTGAATCTCTGCAGCGATGGCTCTGTTCATCGTCTATCATGTTTGCCATTTTGTGAAACCTCCTCATGCGTTACCTTTCTGTCATGGACTTGGGGTTTGGTTGCTACAACATTAGGTGGTCTTTTTGGGACTTCGGCTATCCGCCGAGTATGTCGGCTATGCCGCTTTTGACCACTATTTTGATGATTTGCTACTTTTTCAAGATTTGTGGAGTATTGTCCACTTATGCACTTTTATCTTTATTCCTGTCATAACACATGCATATTAGTTAGCAATAGAAGCGTAACAGCACAGCGGGGACAAAATCTCTTCACGTTTTGGGCCCAAAATAAGTCCAAGATATAGACTGATCAGTTGTCTTACTGCTTATAGCACGAGATAAGCAAGAGTTGTTGGATGAAGCACAAGAAAACTTGAGAAAGCAACAAAACAAATGAAGTAGTATGCTAATAGGCATCGACGTGATTTGGAATTCCAAGTTGGAGATAAGGTGTTTCTAAAACTTACTCCATAAATATGGAAGAAAATTAGTAGTAAAATGATGTCGCCCAAACTACACCTCCTTTTGAAGGTATAAGCGGTCGTTGTCAAAATATATAACCTAACCGAGGTTAGGGTTGATTCCATAGGGAATATAGTTTAGACATAAAGTAATTACGAGTAATTAGAACAAATTAACCTACTTATCCCCCAAAGGGGAGGGGGATTTTGTAGTTGTAGTAAGTAAACCTAAACCAGAAGCAAGTACTGTGAAATCAGTGAGAGAAGTAACTAGGGTATTGTGTTCCCCATAAATTCTTAACTTAGTATAGCCAGATAATCGTAATTTTTTCTAGTGCGTAGCATGCAAAACTGGTAAGTTAAGTTTACCAAATCCTTTGATCCAGGCGAGAAGTAAATTTCACTACGTGATTTGATTCATCCCCGCAATATGACATTACGAACCCTTACCTTTTGTTCTAGTACAACCACCCCTTGATCCGATTAGGTTGACTAGACTGGAGAGATCATATCAAATCCTATTAATTAATCTCTTTTCCTATTCATTACTACCTTGATCAAATCAGTAAGAATTAGGCGGGTTCTGACATTGGCTACCGTTAAAAAGCATTTATAACAAAGAGAACTAATTACTACATGCATGCACATTTTTCAAGAATTACGGATTATCCGATTTTACCTTGTTAGTTCTTCATGATTCCCACAATCTTAGTTGTGGATTTAGCTATGTATACTCATTGTAGATGAAAGAATCATGTTATGGAATAGCATAATAAATACTTACAATGATGAATTTAAGAACAAGAAATCCAACATTCTCCCCAAGAAATCACAATGAAATATTCTTAATGTAAAAATCACAAAGTATGAGTTCTCTAAGTGTTTCTGTCCTCTCTCGTGCGTCCCTCTTTTAAAAAGACCTAAAAACCTATTTATAATAAGTAAAATATAAATTTAAAATAGAAGAGGAAAACTAGATTTGGTAGCTTCTATGGACGGAGTTACGGACCGTATAAGAAATCATGGACCATACTTGGGCTTCGTACTCTGCAATTTTCAAAATCAGACTTCCACTTCACGAGACGTTCTTATAACTCGTCTTCTAAGTAATGACCCATGGAGGATTTCGTCTGCTAACTTCCCTGAAACTCTTCAAAATATGATCCTCCAGGCATGACCTTATCCACAACTCATGATGAAATATACGATTCGTCTGATAGTTCATAGTGCAACATCTGAAACTTGACCCTTCACTGGATCTAACTCATGAAACCTCTTTACGGCTCATGGAGTGAACCACGGCTCACAGAATTGTCCACAAATTCTCAAAAAACTTCATTTCTGCAGAATTTTATCATATTGAATTTGTAATTCTGCAAAATAAACATAAAAATGCATCAAACCCACTAACATTGATTTGAGAACACATAAAATTTTAAGTTTTAAGCATAAAAAATGTTGTGTTTTAGTAGCACACCACAAACACAATTCATTATAGATTGATTTTGAAATATGATGGACCTTTTGAATTTTTAGAAAAAGTGGGTGAAGTTGCTTACCAGTTAAACTTGCCGAAAACACTGAAGATTCACCCTACATTCCATGTGAGCTTTCTAAAACCTTTTCATGAGGATGCTAAGGATCGAATAAGATCAGCGACCAGATGTGCTCCTCCTATTATGTGGAAGCAATTTGAGAAATAGCTTAAGAAGATTCTAGATCATAATACTTTGGGTCAAAGTAAGAAAAATTGGCAAATAGAGTTTTTGGTTCAATGGAAAGGAAAGTAATTGTGTGATGCAACTTGGAGAAAAAAATCATCATTATGGAAATTCGAGGATGAGATCAAGGCGTGCTTAGATTTTGCCTCATCGAAGATGATGAGCCAATCTAATGGGGGAAATTTGTTAGACCTTCAGCTAGATGGTTTAGGTATATTAGGCTTGGCTAGGAATTTACATAATGAACCTAGATAAGGAACAATAATTTCAAACAAGATTAAGTTCACTTAAGGAATACTTTGGCATTAGTATGGCTAAGACATGTAAGGGACGGCATAGATAAGGTATAACAAGGGTTGGGCTAAGCTAAGGTAAGGAAATTCTATGATTGTGGCATAGTTGTGGCTTAATGCGTTCTAGGGCTAAGTGTTGGGCAAGAGCAATGACTCAGGAGACTAGACGACAATGGCAAATTGTGTGGGGCAAGACCTGTGCATAGTGTAGACACGTGCACGGGCAAAGTTGGGTGAACAATTGTGAGCTTCAATGCCAGATTTGAAGGTTGCCTACGTGAGCCTTGCGTATGCATGGATAGTTGAGTCTTTAAGGCAATTTTTAGCCAATGTGGCATGTCAGCATTATAGATAAGACTTGTTTATATAAAATTCAAAGTGGCCTATTAGTTGGGGATGCCTACTAAATCAATTAGGTATGTTTCTACCATATCATTCGGTGTTGTAGTCTATTTATTGGCACATACGAACCAGTCTCAGTAGAAGACTTGGGTGAATTTTATAGTCTAAAATATTTGTGTGTTTTCTTTGTGGCCCAAGTTTAATATAAAGTTGCGACTTATTCCTATACGTACTTGTCTTGTTCTACTTTTCATATGCATTGGCTAAGATCGAGAGAAAAAAGGGTTAAATTCAAGGGTGTTGGACTGTCTACTTGAGTTAGATCGAAAAGGGTAGACCCCACAACAGAGGAGATGGTATTCCCTTAGGAGGAGAAATAATCTAAGAAATGTAGACTATGGCACATATTGATGGATTTGTATGTATTGAAGTGGACTTCCAATATATCAAACTAAACTTTATACTTTTTACATACATATTTTTAATGATGAATATATTTTAATTTTATATTATTTATTTTTTTACTTACTTATAACCATGTGTAATATTTTTATATATAAAACTAATTGTGAAAAGCAAAAATCATTACATATTCGACGTGAACAAATATCACATAACAAATATACCTAAGATACACATGGCACGAGAACAAAGCAGATGAAACTCATGCCCAATATGAGTTCAAATTAAACTCATATAACAGATGAATATCACGCATTGTATATTAATAAATATTTTTACCTTTTTTTTATATACATATTTACTTTGGTTGTTTTTGAAATAAAGTACACCTCATTGTAATTCGGAAGTCATCCAATGAACCCTTCCTAAGTCCACTGGTGTGGTCCTCAATAGAGTACCTCCATATATGGTCAAAATATTGGGGCATAACCATTTAATATATTTTCAGAAATTGTTATACAAATATAGTCTAGGAAACAAATGACACAGTCTGATGCCCATACTGGCCATGTGAAATATATCAGAATTTGTTTTTGTTTATTAGAAATCTCTCTAATACAACACTGCCAAAACTCACATACTGACAGTTGCATTAAATATTGTACATCCCCCTCTCTCCCCAACCCCAAGTGTCACTCTCATTTTGATGTCTACAGCTGCCTTTGTTACCTAGCTACTAACCGTTACAATTTAGAAATCATGTATAATCAAATACTGAATGTAGCCTTTTCTATATAAGGTGGAGCAGTGCCTTAAAAAATTCCAAGTATCATTATTTATGTATGGTTTTTTGGGTTAGGGCGTCACTGAAACTATTCCCAAGATTCCATGGAGAGTGAAATAGTGGGAGGTAAGTACAAAAACCACTTTGTAAGTCTGTCTGTTTAGGAATAAAATGCACAACTTTCTAGGTAATAGAGTTAGCACTTGAAGTGCAGAGGAAATTTTATTTCTTTCGCGTATATCTTATGTCTCATTTTACCTAATATTTTTCTTTATAGTTTGCTTTCAAAAAAATATTATTTTATTATAATTAAAAATAATTTATTTTTTTATTTTTAATGAAATGAATTTCAATCACACTGATATCTTATAACTATTTTTAAATTATAAATTTTAATAATTCTTCTTTTCTTTTTTAAATACTATGTCAAATAAAAAATGACACATATAATAAAACGCAACGAGTATTAGTTTTAACTTTTATTTATAAAAATGGTTTTAAAAGATTTTTTTGTAATATGAAGTCATCTAAAAGATAGTTGCAAAAAAGTAACGTTAGTAACGTACAGGGTAATGTAATTATTTATTACTACATGTTAAAAATATAGTGATAATAGTATTAAATGCTTATTTTTGTACTAGTACTACTATACAGTAGTTTTTTTTAGCTGTGTAGCATGCAAATGAAGAGTATTTTAGTATTAAAGTTTTGAGAGTGGATCTGAACTTCATCTCCAAAATTGATTGTTCCAAGGTCTTAGTATTCTCTGCTTTTCTCTTCCTCATGTAAATGGTGAGCTTCTCTTCAAGTTAGTTTAGTTTATGGTTTCTTTACTTTGCTATCCTTGTTTCTGCTTAATAAATGAACATGACTCATTTTGCCAAATCTTGAATGAAGTCACTTGTTTATCTAAACATAAGTTTTTGTTGCATTTACTACACCCTTTTATTTAACTTAGCATATGATTTTAGTGCTAAACATAACAAGGTTTGTCATTGTTGATTTCCTACAACTTGGTTGTGTTCTTAATTGATGAAAGAGAAGTCTTATCCTGGTATTTCTAAATTTAAGTGGCCAGATCTGCCTTTGACAAGGGTGGATATTGTTGTTGAGAGTTTGGGAGTGTAAGTGAAGTAGAAGAGTGACAAAATGAGATCCATAGAGGACAAAGGATGCTTGAATTATGGACAGCAACAAGAGGTTGTAGGAGGGAATTTTGAGTTTCATGGAATGAATCGTGCATCGACTCATCATAGAACAGCAGCCTCAGGTAAACCGACACCATCAAAATGGGATGATGCACAAAAATGGTTGGTTAATCTTTCTAGAGGAGGAGAAAAACACCAATCTAAAGCCACACCTCGAAACTCCAATGCTGATGACTTAAGGTTGATTGCACCCGTCCCAAAGAAAGAAGACTATTCGAGTGGCGATGAGGGAGATTCTAGTATGATTCAATTTCAAGTAGAAACAAAGAAAGTTGATTGTGATGAATCAATATGGAGAATCAATATGAACAACTCTGCATCTGTTGTTCGATCCGTATGTGTTAGGGACATGGGAACAGAAATGACCCCAATTGCAAGCCAAGAACCATCAAGAACAGCCACACCAATTAGAGCCACAACTCCAGCAGTAAGAAGCCCAATATCCTCAGGATCTTCTACTCCAATTAGGGGCCAAAATAGGACAATAGAAAATGGTCAAATTGTTGCCAACATTAGTCAGAACAGGGGAAATGCAGGGACTACACGAGTCCTTCATGATGCAGAGGAAACTATTGACAATGAATTAGCAGCTAAGAAGGAAACAGACCATCCGAACAAACTTAATCCACTGGAGGCTCGTGCAATGGCATGGGATGAGGCTGAACGTGCTAAGTACATGGCAAGGTAATGTACAAGATAGGCTGCTTCACTGATTAGGAATAACTCTTTTTGCTCAGTATCAGTTTCGACACTTGTGTCAAAATCTAATTCAGCAATCAAAAAGTGTTTTTCAAAACGTGATGTTTATTATCAACTTTTAATTAATCATATGAGTAGTAACAAATATATGCAGGTATAAGCGCGAAGAGGTGAAAATACAAGCTTGGGAAAATCATGAAAAGAGGAAAGCTGAAATGGAAATGAAAAGAATGGAGGTAATCAATCTAGTTATTGGCACTTCCTTTCATTACATTCTCTGTATCTTCTTGCTTGTGATGGTAACTATTTGAGTCGTTGTGAGAGGTGGATTTAAGATTTTTAAATTTATTTATCAGTCTTTTGGTACACCAAGTGCAAACTTAATACCGCTGTCCTATACCAGAATAACTTTTTTCATGTATGATCACTGAATTTTATCCACCTTACCAAATGATACTTATTAGAAGTCCGATTTATGATTGAGTTTTTGCAGGTGAAGGCAGAGAGAATAAAAGCAAGAGCAGAGGAGAAGTACAAAAACAAATTGGCAGCAGCAAGGAGAATAGCAGAAGAGAAAAGAGGGAATGCTGAAGCAGAGTTGAATGAAAAAGCTGTGAAGACTTCTGAAAAGGCAGATTATATAAGGAGGACTGGTCATCGTCCCTCTTCTTTCTCATTTAAGTTACCTTCCTCTTTCTGCTGGTAATACTATGCATCTGTACCTATATTTACATTGACTAACTAGTAATACTAGTAACTTTCTTCCTTGACGCTTCAACCATCTTTTGTGCTAACCGTCTTTTATTTCTCATAATTTGACACGACACAAAATGTTATAAGTGATTATTCACCCTTCTCATTAATTTAGTAAATATAAAAATAAGTGTCATTCTTCTTCGAATGCATACCTAATAAAAATACAATGTCAAACGAAGTGGAACCGAGGGCATCAAAGAGGGGCTGTGAGGGTGTTCACTCGAATTCCTCGATAAAAGATATAAGGCATATTTTTAAATTTTAATGCAAATAGAGAGATTTTGAACTTCTTAAAGACATGACTAAAAGGTTTACTCAGTGGTTTGGAGGATCAAAAATTAACTTGAGGTTTCAAGGGCAAACAAGAGCGGCTGAGGCATTCTTTTCTTTTCTTTGAGATGCATAATTGTTTTAAAATAAGTTATCATTAGTTTCGTTCAGTAATTTTTTTCAATTAATCATATAATCATACTCCAAATGTGTCAAACTTATTCTAATAAAGGAAGAAATAATTTTTACGGTAAATAATACTTATTTAGTACTCCCTCTGTCGCATTTTATGTCACTCTTTCCTTTTTGGTTCGTCCCAAAAAGATTGTCACATTACTCTAATTGGAAACAATTTAACTTTAAAATTCTCCTTCTACCCTTAATGAAATGATTTTCAGTCACACAAATATCTAAGAATGATTTTAGATCACAAGTTTTTAAAGTCTTCCCTCTTTTCTTGAACAGCTTGCCAAGTCAAAGGGTGTCACATAAAATGGGATGGAAGGAGTATTCTTTTTCACAAGTTTTTAAAGTCTTCCATCTTTTCTTGAACAGCTTGCCAAGTCAAAGGGTGTCACATAAAATGGGATGGAAGGAGTATTCTTTTCTAAAAAAGAAAATCTATAACTTTTATTATTAAAATAAAAATTGAGATCCCTCAAATTTGAGAGCCTAAAATGCTTGCCTTTATTCTAACACTGTTGAGCCATCCTTGAAGGCAAATCGCAAGCACTAAATATTTATTTTTAAACATGTCAGTGGTTGGTGATTCTTTTTTTAAACTTGTAAACGGGAATACGCCTTTGGAAGTTGCATTGAAGATTTTTCGATTGTTTTATATTAAAAAGGTATTGTCATGTGAGTTCTTTGTTTTTACACTTGCCTTTTCTAACCTTGTCAAAATAATGACCTAGGAAAAGGTTGAATCTTGACAGAAGTAAAACCATGTTGATCGGGATAAATAGCAAAAATTTGAACACCACTAGAATAAATCGATATTTTTACAAGTAGATAAAAGAAAATTATTTAACTGATGGTATATGTCAGTTATTTTTGTCAAAAGTTTGTCAATTAATTAAAATATTGACGTTACAAAAGTTTGTCAAATACTCCCTTGGAACCCGCACTCATGCTCAACGTTACAAATATACGAGGTATTGAATTTGGTTTTTCTAACCATATCATTTCTAAAGCTAATAAAAAAAAATAAAAAAAAAACTGAAAAGCAATAACATATAGTGTTTTCTTCTTCCCTTTTCTTATACATTTAAGATTCATTGTGATAGATAAGAGAAGTTAATTTTGGAATTATTTTTTAGTGGTCTTTAATCCCTTTTTTAGTTGCACAGGCTCGAATAATTTATCTCAGTATTAACAATTAGTCCTGAGATAAGTTATCCCTTCCTGGGGTTGGAATAATAATCTCAAGATAACTTATTTTGGGATAAAGCATGCGAAATAACAAAAATATCCTCTTTTTTATACACCATTTTTACATTCATGTATATTAACATATTTTTAATCATATTTGTAAGAACACTCGCAACCTTAATTAATTGTTATTTTTATATACTTTTCTATTAAAAATTATATTTTGTAAATAAAATTTCTATTTATAAATATATTAGAAGTTGAATTTATTTGTCTAATATTTATTATGTTTATGTATATTTTGATTTTTCTAGAAATATTCACTCTATTACTAAATTATATATTATTAACTAAATAGTTTATTGCTCACTCAAAATTTATATTTTTTATGTCACTTAAAGTACAGATGATTTTAATAATTTTTTTTTCTTTTAATAAACTTAAAATGAAAATTTTATTTTTAAGATAAATAAGATGAAAATTTTATTATTAAGTTAAATAAATGAAAGTTTAAATTTAAAAACATATGGCACAACCAATAAAATGCATACACATACATTAAACAAGATAGAAGTTTTTATTTTTAACAATAAATAACTAAAGTTTATAAAGAAAATTAAAATAAAAAACTTAATAACATCGAAGGTATTTTTGTAAACAAACATCTTATTCTTGAAAATTGTACAACAAATAGAGTTTTGAATATGACAAACCAAACAAACAACAAAACTACTATCAACATAACTAATCGCAATATAATTTGTCGCATCATAACTTATTCCGATATAACTAATCCCTTCATAACTTATATCCAAATAAAATGACCTGAGTTAGACACTAAATCACATACTTTTACTTACATGGTTATTTTTTTTTCTAAATTAATAATAATAGATTTATTTTACTAACTCTAAGAATGATACGATACAGAAAATCATCAATTATATTTTGGTACATTATATTACTTATGGAAACTCCAAGTCATCTCAAAATTAAGTTGAGACCATAATAGTTTGAAAGGAAACAATAGAATAAAATAATATTTGGTTAAAAAATTACTCCAGTTAATTAAACTTTATATAAGATATAAAATTGATATTATATAAAAATTGTCATTTGAAATAGCCAAATTAATCTCATAATCACCAGTGTAAGTTTTCGTTCAAGTCTTCACTAATTGAAAGCACCTGTCTTGTTTTCGTTCAAGTCTTCACAATTTGAAAGCACTTATCATGAACTTTAGATGGATGAAAAAATTGTCTTATTTTCCATAGTTTAACGGCAAAAAGTTTCTCTTATTTTTGAACATCTGTTAAACGAACATATTTTTTGTTTAATTTTCTACTTGGAAGGCATTTTGAACCAAAAAATATAATAGTAGGAATATTTTTTAGCAAAACGAAAATAATAATAATGGAACATAAAACTAATCCATTTTGAATAATTTAAAAATATATTTGATCCTTTTCCCTTACTAAAAAGGTCCAAAATAGGAGGATGGACAATATCTATAGATAGCTCACACAACAACTTGAGTTGTGAAATATGAAAAATAGGGTGGATAAGGACCTCAAAAGGTAACAAAAGCTTGCAACAACTCCCACCCTCTCAATTATAAGGAACTAAATAGGGGATGCAAAAGCGTAGATGAGTGATAAACATTATAGGTATGTCCAAATGACATTGACAGCAATGTGAGTTTTGTGTTTAGCTTATAATAAGGAAAAAAAAATAAGGAAAATGGTTTATAAGGTTGCAATTTTCATACACCCAATCCTCTATTTGGAACTGACTATTAGTCCTATGAGAATTGACACTTGAGAGCATTCTGGTGTGAGGAACTGTCCATTAGTCCTGTGAGAATTGGCCCTAAAGAGCAGTTTTGTCATACCAGAAACTCGAGGGATGCAGCTATTCCTAATGCCAAAACTTAGGCTCAATCCAACCTTGTTGAACATGGCGCATAGAGCATGACATAATTAAGGAAACAAAGTATCTCAACTTAAAAATAAGCATTTGGCTAGCAAGGTCCCTATCAACAACTCTATAAAGGAAAAACAACTACTTCTATCAATTCGTAAAAGAAATAATCAGCTAGCGCACAAGTTCTTTTTGGACCTTCAAAGGTACCATGGTATCTAGGAAAGCACATACACTACATGGGTCATCAAAACGGCCATGACCTCTATATAAAAGCGAAAATAGGTATATATCCAAACAATACATGAAATAGATATCAAACATAACAAACTAACAAACAAGGCAAACATCGCTATACAATCCAACATACTAGTCTATAAGCCTTAATGAATACAATTGTTGGTTGGAATAGGGAATCCAATCTACCCAAAATCTATAAACAACAAAACAAACAAATCTCTTAGATTCTGTCAACCTCTGAAAAAAAAAAAGAGTCAATCAATCAGCTGAATAGACTACTATGCTACTCAGTACATTTATCGAATCGTTATTTAGGACCTGTAGACATGAACGTAGTGCTCCTAGGCAAAGGATGTTAATATAAAATAATGTACCGGGCATGTATGACAAACTGAAAGTTTAAATTAAAGTATAAAAAAAGTGAACAAAAAGGGCGGGATTAAAACATAATTACAATACCCTTTTTCTGCAGTAAGACAAGATATAAATATAGCAAACAATAACCTGACTTGGCCCTCATAAGCTCAGTAGGCACAAACAACACACATTCACTATAAGTCCCAACAAGTACAAAAAATTACTAAATATCCATAGCAGTCCCCTTAACTAGATTCTAGTTATAATCTAATATGAACTATCTGAATGTGTATGTGTTGCAAGTCAACATAACTTTTTAAGATTTATGATATAATATAAGTGCTGACCGTAGTATGGCCTATTCAATCTGTAGGTATAATTTGTTCGACCAACAGGCATGATATATCAATCAGATAGTAGGAAACCCTGCAATGTTGGTGTCTGCTGAGACTAAAACTAGCTCCTAAGTGCTAGCTAGATGATAAAAAATCATAACAATAGCAAGTTATCACGGGCAATCAAACACAATCATAATGTGCTTTTCTAGGCTATTAAGATAAGAAATAGAGTCCTACTAATAGATACTACTATATCATGATGTCATAGCTAATTCAATAGGATAGTGCTACAAGTCTTATGACGATAACATATAGGCTATAACAAGCCTAGGCAATCAGGATCATGTCAATATAGCCTTAACATGCCTTTCAATTATAGCCCTAGGGTTGTCTCTACGAAGATTGACCAACCAATGGTAATGCAACATTAAGAGAATCAACAAGGTCGCAAGAATGACCTATAACTAATTGGTCAGGCGCTAATGCAACACTCGCTACCTACCAGTCAAGTCCAAGTTATAAAATAAGATTTATACAAATAAATGTTCACGCTCCAATAACAAAGCGGTTGCAGTCAGCAATAAACGTAACCAAAGGTTAGGGTCGAATCTACAGGAAATATGGGGCTTGACTATGTTGATCCACTAACAATCATTTCAAGCATCGATTACTAAAATCTCTAAAATGGGGGAAGAGGGGTTGTGGTTCAAAAGGTGAGAACAAAAATAAACACTACATTATTTATGCAAGAAGACACTCACATTTAGGGATAACTTGGGAATTGTGTTCCCCATGATTCGTTGACTCAATTACCCTAGACAACATAACCCTAATTGGGAATTCGCATGTAGGACGGTAACTTAAGTTCTTCCAACCCTCTTGGGAAGGTGAAGGTCAAATTTCACCATGGCATTTGATTGACAACCATGCTGTGCCAACTAACTATTACCCATTGTCCCAGTCAACCTCCCCTTGGTCAGGTTTGGTTGATTAGACGAGAACACATCAATCGAATCCTATTATTTACTTCATTTTTCCTATTCGTCACTACCTTGGTCGAGATCGTGATAGTAGGCGGGGTTTGGTGTTGGCCACTACCAAACATCAATCAAAACGAAGGGAAATTTACAATACATGCAAAATTTCAATAAAAGAAATACACAAAGTCTAGGTCATTTGAAGTCAACTACTCATGGTTCCCACAACCCCAAGTTGTGAGTGATTAGCTACTCATGGCTAAGGCAAAATCAACAACAATGAATGTAAGATGCATAGTTGAGAATTTATCCAAAACAATGAAGAACAAGAACACCTTAAAGTTGAAAACCACAAGCTTGGATTAATGGGAAATGAGTACAATGTGATTTTTCAATCCCCAAAAGTGGGTCTCCAAATTAAAAAGTGAAAATCTAAACTAAACCCTAGAAATGTTCTAAGAATATTCAAGAGAGAATATTCAAAGTGTGGAATCTGAAAAAAATATCAAAATCTCCTGCTAAAACCCTATGATTAAGTATTTATATTATTTACAAAATCACCCTAAAGATTAAATACAAAATACAGCTGGCAGCAATTACGCCTCGCAGATACGACTCGTAGGGTGACTTACGAGTTGTAATCGGGGTTTCGTAGTCAGCTCTGACATTTTGGACTTGACTACTACGACAAACTATTACAAGTCATTGCTTGGGCTACGACTCGTATGCTCCTCTTGTAGTCTAGGCCTTTAGTTCTTAGTCCAAACTTTTAGCTCACTATTTCTTGCTACGATTCCCACCTGTACGAGTAGTAGTACGACCTACGACTAGTAGGGTGGCCTAGTATGGCTGACCTTCACTTTGTAGATTCTTAATTTTGCTCATTGTTTCTTGCTACGAAGGCACCTTACGACTCGTAGCTTGGGCTACGACTCGTAGGGTAGCTCATATGTCCTGTACTTCAGCAAAATCTATAATTTTCTCCCAAAATCATGTCAACCTTTATTTTCTGCAAAAGCACATAAAAACGATAAAAAGTTGCATTAAGAACTTGTAAAATCCCTTGTTTTAGGCATCAACTGTGTTGTATTTTGACAGCATATCAACAGAAAACATCATCTTAAAATCAATGAAGATATTTCAACATCTCGAATGAGCACCAAGATCCATAGGTAACATAACAAGGCGTACTTCATGAAATTGAATCTAATAACCATCATATGCAACTCCACTTCAAAGTACATTAACCTTCAATCCCTCAACCCTTAACAATAAGAGTACACAATAATCAATTTTAATAAGACAAAGAGGCTACCTCGAGACACCACTCCATGCTCAGAAATCTATTAAGATGATACTAGAACATAAAAATATGAAGGAGGGTTACAAAAAGAAGAGTATCTCTTCAAAGGTAAACAAAAACACAAAAAAATATGTCTCTTTATAGCCAAAACAAATAGAGCCTAAATTAATAAAAACCATTCTATCACAACAATAAGCTAGCGAGGTAGAACAACTTTTGTTAAAATTTTGAGTTAAGAAACTCAACAACCAAAGAGTATTTGGAAGCTTTGTTTTTTATTTTATAGGTTTCTAACTATTTACTAACGAGAAAGATGAAAAAGGTGGTCTTTTACAAATACCACCGACTTAGGGGTTAGGGGGGTCGCCTTGATGTGTCTACCTGTGAAGTCTCACTAAACATGAATATCTTTATATTATGAAGTTGTATAGATAATTGATTTGGTGGATTAGAAACTAGATTCGACCACCTTCAACTTGTTGGGCATTTTAACTCCTTATATATTGAGATGTTGAGAAATTTGAGCCAAAAATTTCAAAGAGTTTCTTAATATTATTTACATTAACTTTTGTCAACTTCTATTTTGCAACATGCTTGACATTAAAACTTCACATATAATAATTTTATAATTAAAATATCCTTCTTAACTTGTTAAGTTCTCTTAATATTATCTCATAAGTAAATTTGTAAGCTTCAGGTGCTACTGTGCTTTATAAAATTGACTTGAGATTGGTCTACTATCAATTAAGGAATAGGGCAAAGGACATCCCTAAGATAGCCTTTAGGACTTGTTATGACCACTATGAGTTTCTAATGATGCCTTTAGGGTTATCTAATGCCTTAGCAAAATTCATGGACTTGATGACGCCTGTGTTTATGCCCTATATAGAATCCTTCATCATTATGTTCATTGATGATATTTTTATACACTTGAAGAGTAGGGAGGATGATGAGCAGCATTTGAAGATTATGCTCCAAATTTTGAGAGATTAGTGGCTTTATATCAAGTTCTCAAAGTGCTAGTTTTTGCCTAAGACTATAGTATTCTTGGGGCATGTAACAACCCAACCTAGGGGCCTAGTCATCACACAACAAATTAGATACTAGTAGGCACCTCACCCAAACCATCTTTAATATCTCAAGTATTCATGATCGTTGCCCAAGATACGCCTATATTTCAAGGTCAAAGCGATCGTCAATAGTAAAAAACTTAACCAAGGTTAGGGTCGAATCCCAAGGGAATATGGGGCTTTGGCACTTTGATTCACTAACAATCAATACAAATATCAAATAACTTAATTCTCAAGGAAGGGGGTTTTGCAATGATTGATAGAAAAATAAACTAAACTAATAAAATGGAGAGACAACCAAATTGGAGAGCAACTCGGGATATTGTGTTCCCCATGATTCACTAACCTAAACATGCTGAATAATACAACCTCAACTGGGACATTGCATGCAGGACAATAATTTAGTTCTTCCTGCCTTATTCTGAAGGTGAAGGTTGAACTTCACTATGGCGCTTGGCCGGCTACTATAGTGTGCCAAACTAACCCTTACCTATTGTCTTAGTCAACCTCTTCTGTTACCCAATCCCTTTTTCTATTCATCACTACCTTGGTCGGGATCATGACACTAGGCGGGGTTCAATGTTGGCCATCATTGAACAACATGCAAAATAAAGGGAAATGGATAATACATGCAAGTATCCAACTTAAGAAGTCCAAATAATCTGTTTTCTAAGCTAGATTCTCATGGTTCACACAACCCCAAGTTGTGGGTTTAACTACTCATGACTTGAGCAAGAAAGCAAACAATAAATAAAGAAAACATAATTGATAGCTTACCTAAGAAGAATAAAGAACAATAAAATCACCTTTGTATTTAGAATCACAAGCTTGAATGATGAAGTTAATCCACAAGTGAATCTAATCTTCAAATTTGAGTCTCCAAAGAAAACCCTAGAAATCTACTCTAGAATATTTTTGCTTTCTACTTTCTACTACTCTAAAACTATGAAAAAACTGTAGAATTATCAAAAACATGTGCTAAAACCCTAAAATATACTATTTATAGTATTTAAAAATAAGTCCCTAAATTAAATAGAAAATTTGGATGGCGTGTGCTATTGCTCGTAGTTACGACTCGTAATATGCTCTACGAGTCGTAATCGGACTTTCGTGGTCAGCACTTTGCATTTTGGACTTCACTGCTACAATACACCTCTATGAGTCATAGTTTGATTTATGACTTGTAGTGCCTTCTCGTAGTCCACACTTGCATTTCTTGGTCTAATTTTGATCAATACTGTAATTTGACATGAGGCCACCCTTTATGAGTCGTAAAAGGAACTACAACTCATACCTGGGGCTCATATGGCTGAACTCCACACTTTTAGACTTTGCTTTGAACACTGTGAGTTGATACAAGACTGCCTCTACTACTCGTAGCTTGTGCTACAGCTTGTAGTGGGGCTCGTATATTCTGAAAATCAATAAAATTAGCAACTTTTTCCAAAATTAAGCCAACTTATATTTCCTGCAAAAACAAACACAAAAGCTCATAAAACCACAAAAATCACATTGAAACATATAAAATCCTAGGTTTTAAGTATCAAATGTGTTGTATTTTGATAGCACATCAATTCACAGGCATGATACTTAAATAATGTGGAATAAAATGGGAAAGGGACTATGAGAGACATATGACAATGAAGCAACATTAAACAACATACTTAATTATATTGTTCAAACGCTATACTATCTAACCATAGAACGGATGAAACCG
>DF358925.1:96773-107778 GCA_000787875.1 Solanum virginianum | reverse complement strand
AACTCCTTACAAGACCCACATCTTTGTAGCCACAATACCAAATATTTTCTTTACCAACCAACACCTCCACGCCACTTAGGAGACTCAATATACAAAGCTTGTAGCATCAAATTGGAAAAAGAATCAAAAATCAAAATGTTTTTCTCGGTTTACTGTAGCAACCCGAGAGTTGCTTCAGTTTCGAGATGGTTTGGCTCTGAAAAATGGCTAAGTATGGAGAAAAAAAATGATCTTGAGGAATAAGGCAACATATATACATATATACATATTTGTTTGTCCTTCAAAACCCCATCCCCAAGTTGTAAAAACTCCACTTGAGTCCTCAAACTTTTCCTACATAAACCAATTAAGGACATGCAAAAGTCCCAAGTTTTCCAAAGAGTGTAACATTGGTCCAAAATCTCGTAATTAGTCCAAAGTTCCACAATGCGGGTTCTATCAGTTTGCTTACAAAGGCAGGCAACAAATAATCTGGTTGGCAGACTTGTGAAGCTGAGATTAGAAAATCACAAACCAAAGTACAAATCTTCAAATATAAAAAATGATGCCAAAATAAATCTCGGAGTTGATGTTACATACATGTTAGCATGGAGGGCGAAAGAAAAGGCTTTGAATTCTTTATGAGGGACACCCTCTGAATCATATAACAAATTGCCAACTTATTTATACATGCTAGAGAATATTGTCACACCCTGGGAGGGTACCATAGATGTGGACAATACTCAGAGACTATTGCTAGTCCCCAAGCAAACCACTTGGCCCCATTACATTCATTCCATTAAATTACTCTATAAAGGCAGTGGAAGACTAAGATAAAGATGGGAAAATCTAATGTCTTAAGAGTATATTAAATAAATAAAAAGGCTAGTAGAAAGGAACTAACTCAGCAAGTCTCACTACCAATACTCAACTCTAGTCTATGAAGCCTATATTACTCAACTCATCAAGTCATAAAAAGGCTAGTAGAAAGAAACTAGCTCAATAAGTCTCAACATCAAAACTCCAACTCTAGTCTATGAAGCCTCTATCACTATCATATGGTTCCAATGACAGACCCATGGCTACCTCAAAATAAAATAAAGCTAACTCAAAGTCTAACTCTAATAAGCAAGATGAAAGTAAATGCAATGATCCTCCGAAGCGAAGGAGGCTTACCAACTCAGCTGAAATGCTCAGATCCTAAATGGTGCACCTGTTGATAATCTCTTGTACCTGCCTCTACATTATAAAATGATACAGTCCAAAATGTAACATCAATACATAAAATGTACTGGTATGTAAAATAGCTAATTGAAATAGAAACAGGTAGAATTACATAGAACAACATCAACTTAACATAATACTCAATCAGAATGTCAAATATCTATCTCAATCAAGAATAAGGAGTAGACAAGTGATCCATCAACCACATCAAACCTCATCAATCAACTCAGACTCAACTCAATTCATCTCAACTCAACTCAACTCGACTCAAAGTACTCAATGTGGGAACTTTCTTAGAGTTTCTCTTATCCGAAAATAATCACTTATGAGCTAGTGATTATACAATAATTCCGCTGATGTTGCTACATTTGTTCCGTACTTACTAGGTAAGGAATGCCTAGGATCTACAAGGGATCCGAATCATTAATATATTAAGTCTTATTGTTTTAGAATAATAAGGTGAGGACCTATCCGACTCTAATAGAACTTAATCTATAGGATGAGAACTTGTCTGACTCTAAAAGAACTTAACCCTCAAGGTGAGAACTTATCCAACTCTAACAGAACTTAATCCTCAAGATAGGAACTTCTCCGACTCTAACGAAACTTAGTCCACTCCTATGCTTGGTGACGTAGTTAATAAGTATGAGTTGGACTTGCTCTTTCTCTTACTCATTTCAGTGCTTGATACTCCTCCCAAGACTCAATACTCATAAGACTTCTCATCTCAACTCAAGTATCTCAAATTAGCCTCGTAGAGGGTCTAATTATATCGTTAACTTAAATTCTAAGTCCTCTATCATGTTCAGAGATTTTAACTCATCTCAATTAACTCAATTATCATTTAAAAACTCAAATACTTTGATTAATAATTAGGAAAAAGTCAATTAGACAAAGCTCTATATTTCAATTAAGGATACTCGTAAGATCATCAAGCTCAATTGACTAAACATTGTACTCACATCAAGAATACTATCAAAATATTCAAGTCAAGGCTCTAGACTCTATCCCTAGGTTCATTATGCATGCTTTCACAATTTCACATACAGGGTTGTACAATAACTCATGAAAAATATATAATTCAAGAAATCAAGTTTATGATGATCACCAACATGTGAAAGTACATGTAATAAATATAATTTTCAAGAAAGTATTTCAAGAAACATGTTTGGGGACTCATGGACTCTGTCATGTCATATTCCTGGCTATTATAATAAGGATTGATAGTCTCTGAGGAATTAGAAAATTTGCCATTTCTTAAAAACAGGAATGACCTTTTGTTTTGCTTGTATGTGATATCTATCTATGGGGCATGTTAGAACCTGTATTGTGGTATATTGGAACTATTATGAAAATTGGAACTAATGTTGCATTCTTGGAAAATTTGGAACTAAGGTGACATTTTTGGAAAGTTGGGGACTCAAGTAGATTTTTCTAAACTTGGGTTGCTAGAATTCGTATATTTTTAATTGTATCTTTGCATGTCCTTAATTAGTTCATGTAGGAAAAGTTTGGGGGCCAAAGTGTATTTTTCAAGAACTTGAATTCTTAAAGAATAATTGAGGGTTGCCCCACCCCAAATTTGTGTTAAATTTCTATTGGGCCATGTGTGAGGTAGGGTGTAGAAGCTTGTAGATAAATATACATTTCCTCTTCATTTCTAACAATAAAATCCATACTTAGAAAAAAAATAGCCAAGAGCAAGAAAACAAGCGTCGAGTATAGTTTGTGCTGTTGGGTTACAACGCCTTCGTCAGAGCTGGTTGTCTCTTTTAGGTGTGTATATGTATCTCCTTCCTTTTTCGTTTAATCGGTTGAATCATTATTCTTTTTAGGTATGTTTGAACTGAATTTGGGGTTTTTTGGTAGCTTTAGGTTTGAGTCGCCCTTGTGTGAAGGATTTATAACAATTGACAAAATTGTATGAGGAACAAAAATTAAAATTAACAAAATCTCGGTGATGATCATAATCCTTTTTTTACAATTGGTAATGTTATGTTCCTCAATTTGCTAGAGACCTTTAAATTAGACACTTACAGGGATTTCTCTATCTGTTTCTATGAATGGAATAGGAGGTATCTTCATTCAACTTGTTTGTTTGATTGTATTCTATAAATATGCTGGGTTTTTTTCTACTGTAAACGTGCTTCACTATGCATAAATGGGCATATCAAATAATGGAAATTATCTGCCAATGCTCTTGTGATATAGGTTGTTTTTTATCCTTTGTAGATTCAATGTTTCATTTTGTTATTCCTGGTCATAACTTTGGGGATCACAAAGTAATTGTTCAGTGGCCCTGGTAGCATGCAGTAGATGCCAGTTTAATTCAAACTGAAGTGGTCACCGTAGCCAAGAGGTAGGATAGAATTGGGCTTTTAGGTGTGAAGACAGATCTGATGAAACATAAGGAAATTTTCCATTTGGACATCCGAAAGCGTAAGTTGGATTGACTTTGCGGTTGAATTAGTTGAAGGAGTAATTGAGGTATGTAAAGCATTCCGTTCTTCGGCATGACTTAGTTAAACGTTATGATTATTCCTTGTCATTCTTGTAAATCATTAGTTACATCTTAAGCTTTTGTGTCTTTAGAATCCATAAACAATAAGAGAATGAAAAGGAATTGGTAAGTTTGAAATATCTCATGTTCTAATTGTTCTAAAGGTATACTGAAGCACCTATTAACTTCTACCATCAGATTTCTGAAAAAAATCACTATTAATTCCTAAATTGGTATCTTCTTCTACTTGATATTAAGATGCAACCACATCTTCTGTTTATTTGATCAGATGTGATCTTAGAAGTGCTTCCTTTACTCAATTTGGGGTCTCGTTAAATAGGGTATAAATTTCTCAAGAATTAACTGATTGCAATAGACATGTTGATAAATTGACGATGGTTCTGTGAGTATTATCATTTTTTCCCTTGTTAATATGCTGCTATGTTGTGAGATATGAAGTGCACATGTCCATATTGGTCATAATAAGAATATGTTGTATGATGCTGATCTTCATTGATGATTAGCAGAGACACCACTTTAACACTTGTAAAAGGAAATTGTTTATATAACTTGCCTAAATAGTTAGTTGTCCAAAAGCATGAAAGCTAAGATGATAATAAATAGGTTAATGTGGGGCATAATAGAGATTTGACTGTGCTTGGTGATTCTTGTATCTAGAGACAAATTCATATGATGAAAAAGATATAATTTTAGAAAAAAGAATGAATAGTTGGATGTTTCACACCAACCTGTAAATTGAAGAAAGTTTCTTATTGGATATCATAACAGAATACACTGGTGTCGTTCAGACCATTTGAGAAAGTTATAGGTGAGCATGAACCTAAGAAGAGGAGATTATTAAGTGTCCGTAGTATTCCAAATGTATTTGGTAATGGGATGACAAATACTTCTAAATGTATTTGGTTGTGGGATGGCACATATTTGTACTTATAAGATTGTCATGTCATATTCCTGGCTATTATAATAAGGATTGATAGTCTCTGAGGAATTAGAAAATTTGCCATTTCTTAAAAACAGGAATGACCTTTTGTTTTGCTTGTATGTGATATTGCTTTTGACTAATTGATTACTTTCTCCTTTTAGTAGTGATAATCACTAATAAGAACATTCAGTTGTGAGAAGAAATACCCTGTCTAGAGTGTGTTTATACAAGTAGCATAAAGTTTTTGAATGGTGATGCTGTAATATTAAGAAGACATATTTCATGACTTTTCGATATTTATCCATCATGCGTGGGTTTGTCAATCAGAACAGAAGACCTTGATGTCAGCTCTTGTGTCTTGGGAGTTCACCAATTATAACAATATCTAGTAGATGTCTCAAGGTTGCTGCTATCATGTTGGTTCTCTATTTAAAAAATCAGTTTGTTAGAATTTGCTTACATATTCCTATTCCCAGGATGTTGCTTTACTTGTATAAGTATTAAAAGCCATGGTTTGTTTGCTTGTTATCCATGGAATCTGTACGAAAATGAAGAGTATGAATTTGAATAGTAGTACTAGAGTTGTCTGTATTGTTGAGTTAAATGCCATGTCCAGGTTCATGGGATATTTCCTTAAGGTTTGTAAATTGTAAGAATATATAATAAGTATTATTTCGATCTCAGGTATGCCCTTATCTTTTCGTATGAATATATTACTTATGTTTGGGACTTATGGTGATGATTTTATGCATATGACCTACTCCGAAGTTAGGTTATTTTGACGGTGGGTTTGGGGATGGCGGTACGTAACGCCCAGCTCACTGCTATATTACGATGGATGGGTATGGGGATGGTGATATGTAACGCCCAACTCACACTGGCTACTTCAGTATTATGATAGGTGTGTATGGGGATGGCGATACGTAACGCTCGACTCACATATACTGAGCGTGGGAGACAGGAACGGTGATACGTAACGCTTGGCTCGCTTACCCTATTTCTATATGATAATATGTGAGATAGGGATGGCGATACGTAATGGGTCACTTTCTGTGTTGTGATATATGATATGTGGGTATAGGGACGGCGATATGTAACGAATGACTCACTTATCCTATGTTTGATATTTTTGGATATACAATTACTCACTTATCCTATGTTTGATATTTTTGGATATAGAATGACTCACTTATCCTATGTTTGATATTTTTGGATATACAGTGACTCACTTATCCTATGTTTGATATTTTTGGATATACAATGGCTCATTTATCCTATGTTTGATATTTTTAGATATACAATGGCTCACTTATCCTATAGTTAGTATGTTAGGATAGTAAATATTATGATCTGAAACTGAACCTTGAACGGAGACATTTTGATAATGTGGATTATACTTGCTTTCTGTACTTTTGTCTCAGTTATCCCTGAGTTGTACGCATCGGGAAATAAGTCTGTCAATATTTTTGGATGTGCATTTACTTTTATATTTTGGCCTTATTTGCTATACACCTTTTATTCTGGTAATTAAGTGCTTCGAGATTTCAGGTATGCATTTGACCGCTGTATCCTTGTTTTAATGGTTGCCCTGATACATATACTTTGTGCTTTTTGCTTTACATATTCGGTACGTATTCCCTACTGACCCCCTTTCTTTGGGGTCTGCATTTCATACTCGCAGGTACAGACGCGTAGAGTAGCGGGCCACTAGCTTAGGGTCCCTGTCCGCCTTTTGAAGAGCTCCTTTGCTTCGGAGCTAGTATTTGGTATATATGCTACTTCTTTATTTTGTAGTATGTTCATTTGAGGGTACGACGGGGCCCTGTTTCATCTTTTGATTCCGTTGGTTTGTATAAAGGTCTGTGGACGCCTGTGCATTTGAGATTTTGGTAGTTTGTATGATTCTATATGTATGTTGTGTACGTTGGGCAGTTTAACCGCAGCGGTGACCTTGTCGGCCCGCATGTATATATATATGCTTGTACTATATGCTGGGATGTTTCTGTATGCAGGTTGGTAGTCAGTAAAACAGAGAAAACTCTGTCAAAATTTATGTAAATAAGTTAGTATTACAATTGGAGTTTGGTTTAGTAATTGTGTTTGGGTGCCCCGAACGGGCACTAGTCAAGCCCACGGGGTTGGGTCATGACAGGGCACATGGAAGAACAATCTCATACTTGTGTTCAGCCTTACGTATCTGGGGTGAAACGTTTGGACAATCAATCCTCAAGAACTATCCTCGAACTTCTCAATTTTATGCTCAGCTTCTCTCCTCTTTAAGTCTAGTCATTTTCAAAGACTTGAAAAGGACTTAGAATTAAAACCTTTTTGACACTTAGAACGACCCATTTTGATCATGTTTTAAGTCTAGGAAGGATTTGAAAAGTCTGGAATGCCCCTCATGAAATTCAAAAAAAGGTCTGACTCGAGACATAGGGTCCGCGACATGGACAGTGTCAAATTTTGGGTGTTTTTGTCAAAAATTCTCCGAACGAGGTTTCTAATCTCGTAGAAAACTTTTGGACAAAATTTAAGTGTTGGTCCACGGCAGGTGCGCATTGCACAATTGTCACACACTTATTGTGGAATTAATTTTCGCATCAAAAAATTATCTTTTAATCTGATTGCTCTAAAAATCAACTGAGACCATTTTCCCCACTCAATTTTTTATGCCGATTGCATATCTGGCCTCGGATATGCCATCAAAGCATGAGAAGATGTGTTATGTGCACATTTCTCTTCTAGGGGTATTTTGAAGGTTTTATCAGGTGTTATAAATACATACTCGGGCTTGCATATATGGTTAAAGAAAACAGATAAAGGAGAATTCCTTTACATATTTGTTGCTTTGCATGTTTTCATTATGGGCTTAACCACTGGAGACCTGTGGTTGTTATGGATGGAAGTCACCTTAGATGCCCGCATAACGGGCAATTTATTTTTGCAAGTATTATGGATGGAGCAGGTCTGATGACTATGAATTTGAATGTATATATCTGTCATATACAGTAATACTATGTTGTGTGTTTTATATGTATGTGTATTAGCGTGTGTGTGTGATATATATATATATGACACATATTTTCACTAGCCTATGGAGTTGTAGATTCAGAAAATGATACCTCTTAGACTTGGTTTTTTCAACAGTTTAAGGAAGCATATGGTGAAAGGAATGGGATGTGCATAGTGTCAAATAGAAATGAGAGCATAACAAAGGCTATTATGAGAGTATATGATAGTGATCCACATTACGCTTGTATATGGCATCTGTGGAATAATATTTAGATAAGGTACCGAAAGCCACATGCAAAGTTGAATGAGGTGTTTTATACAATGGTAAAAGTATATATACAATCTGAATTTGATAAGCTAATCGCAACAGTGGAAAAAGTTGATGTAAGGGTTAAAGAATACTTGTAGTCAGATGGATATGATAAGTGGGTAAGGAATTATACTTCAGTTTATCATGGGTGGTGTATGACTTCAAACACACAGAAAGTATAAATTCAGCTTTGATGTCGGCACTTGAATTGCCAATTTTTGACTTTCTTGAAGAGGTGTGTTTGATGTTTGGCAAATGGAGCTGCGATAATCGAAAAGAAGCAACATATACATTTGGCCCACTCATTGGTGAATTATAGGGGATCTTGGTCAAAAATAAAGTTAAGAGTATGAAAATGACGATGTCTCTCACACTTATATAAATACGATATGTCATATTTATTTTTTAACTTTTTATTATAAATTTTTACTTTACGATTCAACAGGTTGTATCGTCAACTATCCACGTGCACAGCGCCATTGATCAAGATAAAAAGTTTATAGTCTATTAGAAAAGTGGTCTTGTAGCTGCCTTCGCTTTTAGAATGATGAAATACCATATGCACATGCTTGGCTTGCGTTGAAGTTAAAATATCTAGAACCGAATGAATATTGCTCAGATCTGTATAAATAAAAATTTATGTTGAAAAGTTATGAGTTGCTAATCTATCCGTTGCCGGATAGGAGGGATTGGGTTATACCGGACCACGTGTTGCATGATGTTGTTCTGCCGCCTATATTCAAGAGACTTCCAGGAAGGTCAAAGAAGAAAAGTAGAGATAAATCATTCTCAGAGTTGTTTTTGTCCAAGGGTGAAAATACATGCAGTACATGTAGGTTGCAAGCCACAACAGGCGTTCTTGTAGGATAGGCCACAAAATGCTTTGATCAAATTAAGAATATAATTTGTTCATTTTGTCACTTTAAATAATTGATATTTGAGTTTACGTTTTCAGTTCTTTCGAATAAATATGCTTATATATCAAAAAACTTTGTTACATCAAGAAAATGGAGTTACTCTCGTGATGTTCTATGGGTGTAACTTTTTTTGTATAATACTTTTATATAGAGATTGTTTCAGATGCTTCGTATAGAAGATTGACATTGTATATACGACTTATGGACTACTCGTTGCCTGTTGACACTAGTTGTGTATAAAAGTTGTTTTTCATGTGTTAGTCGAGGTAAAAGATTACTATACAATCGAGTATATAATCTTCTTGCGTATCATATATAAAACTGTGTATAAGATTACAACATTGTATAAAGCCTATTAAAAATGTGTTATGTGTATATACTAATATATACTCATTATTAAATGTATACTCAGAAAATCGTTGTATATTGTTCTTTTGATATATATATATTTTTTTCTCTGTTCAATCTCTTATTCTTAAGCCTTGGTTTCTAAATAACGAGTTCTTTAACCCCAGTTCTGTCGTTGGACAAAATCGGCTCAACTGTTCCTAGGAATTTACAGGTTAATCCATCTTCGTTGTTTTAGAAGCTTAAGAATAGAACCATTTACCTGAGAGAAATATATTTTTTAAACATAATATAAAATAAACAGTAACATATTAAATAAACAGTAGTAAAAACATATTAATTTACATAGGGGAGAAGAAAATAACCAACTCAGTGAAATAATAGACGTAGACAAAGACATACAAACTTTTAAACAACATCAGCTAAAACTATTAGATCCCAAAATATTATATAAGGCAAACATATTTTCCAGAACTCATTTACTCTACAGACATTATATATATATATATATACACTTGTAATGTAAATGTTTTTGTATAATTTCTTCTCTCATGGCATAGGTTTATTATTTAAAGGATAATATAAAAAAATTCAACATTTATTTTTATATATACGTATGTAAAACTATTGGTTTATGGGGCATCTAAATATGGAATTTGTATATGTGACTCTTATATGTATATATTCATAATAATCGTATATTTGTTCCAATCATGCGTCTACAGTATTTATCCATTTAATTTTACAATCATTATTAATTGTTTATGCGTATTTGTTCATGTATATGTATAAAAGTCATCGTATATAAATTAATTTTATACATGAAAATACATATTGTCATCTGTTTATAGGGAGTCAAACTTTCAAGATGAAAGGTTTTTGATTTTATATAAAGTTGAACTGACCAAAAATGTGAAATAAAACTAATCAAGTATGGGAGTTCAAAATCACTCGGCATGAAAGAACCAAAAAAACAGGCAAAATGTTTTGTTTTTCCTACATAGGCCAACTAAAACTATTCAGCAATTCTTCATTCACAAAAAAAGGTTCCAAAATGATAGTGTCGGTGTCCTATATTACGATCCTTTCAACGTCACTGTCAAAAGCCCTCCTGCTTAGCTTCGTTGGTGCTTCGTTGTCGTTGATAGCATCTTCTTGTATCTGCTGCAACCCGTCGTCCCACAACATAGCCACATAATGATTACGCATTAGTTCATAATCTATGAGAGTTTCTGGAATGCCATTTCATCAGTCAAATACTTTGCAAATGCAAGCAAGTATACTCCACAGCCCCTGCGAAAACAAAAAAGAATCCAAAATAATAGATGCCCATGTATATAAACATGAAATTGGAAAAATATCAAAAGAGATAGTATTGAGTAGGAACTTACAAGTTGTCTTCAGTCTGTTGTGGCAGGTTGTAACATAGACAATGTCGAATGGATCGTACTTCGTGTGCAATTTGTATTTTGGGTGCTCCTCCAAGTTCAAGCCCTTCTTTTTGTAAAATTTCAATGTTGAAGGTATGTCGGTATAATTCGTTCAAACTTGTTGACTTCGTTACCTATAAATACATTATGGGCGGCAGATTTGATGGAGTCGTATATATCTATAGTGCTATTGTTGAAGCAGACAACTATTAAAACCCAATGGAATTTCTCCTTTATATTCACCAGAACTAAGATGTTGTCAATTGTATGCCATGGAAGTGCAGCTTGCAACCTATAATCATTTATATACATCCTCAATCGAGTATATAATCTTCTTGCGTA